>JAHRHZ010000217.1:2016468-2042948 GCA_024137785.1 Ginglymostoma cirratum | reverse complement strand
ACACACTCTCCCTCTCTCTCTCACACACACACACTCTCTCACACACAGACACAGACACACCACAACCTCTCTCTCTCTCACACACACACTCTTTCTCTCTCTCTCTCACACACACACACACTCTTTCTCTCTCTCACACACACAAACTCTCTCTCTCACACAAACACAAACTCTCTCTCTCACACAAACACACTCTCACACAAACACACTCTCTCTCACACACACTCACAAACACACACAGACACAAACACACACCCTCACAAATGCACACACACTCACAAACGTACACACACTCACACTCACATACACACTCACACACACAATGCACACAAATAGAATGCGATGATCAATATGTTTACCATGTTTCTGGATTGCTGTGCCTTCCAAACTAAACTCACTATCATAATGAGCTTAAAATTCAAATAGTTCTGATCCCACTGATGGCTTAGTGGGGACAAAGGCAGTACCAAGTGTAGCAGATATCTGGACTTGACTCATGGCATGTGGTAAGGTAAGACACTACCCACCAGCCCTGTAGTTAGCTTCGTCGTTTGGACCTGCAGATAAAATCAGGCTGTTGCTGCTGATCAACTTATAGTTTACACCGTGATTCTGACTGAAACATCTCTGTGCCTGTGTGTGAGTGTGTAAGTGATCCTGAGAGTGAGTGAGTGTGTGTAAGTGATCCTGAGAGTGAGTGTGCATGTGTGTAAGTGGTCCTGAGAGTGTGTCTGTGTGTGTAAATGATACTGGGAGTGAGTGTGTGGGTGTAAGTGATCTTGAGAGTGAGTGTGCGTGTGTGTAAGTGATCCTGAGAGTCAGTGCATGTGTGTGTAAGTGATCCTGAGTGTGTGTGTGTAAGTGATCCTGAGAGTGAGAGTGTGTGTGGTGTGAGTGTGTGTGTAAGTGATCCTGAGAGAGAGAGAGAGTGTGTGTGTGTGTGTAAGTGACCCTGACAGTGAGTGTGCGTGTGTGTGTGTAAGTGATCCTGAGAGTGGGTGTGCGTGTGTGCAAGTGATACTGAGTGAGTCCGTGTACGTAAGTGATCCTGAGAGTGAGTGCGTGTGTGTAAGTGATCCTGAGAGTGTGTGTGTGTGTAAGTGATCCTGAGAATGTGTATGTGTAAGTGATCCTGAGAGTGAGTGCGTGTGTGTAAGTGATCCTGAGAGTGTGTGTGTGTAAGTGATCCTGAGAATGTGTATGTGTAAGTGATCCTGAGAGTGAATGTGTGTGTAAATGATACTGGGAGTGTGTGTGTGTGTGTAAGTGATCCTAAGAGTGAATGTGTGTAAGTGATCCTGTGAGTGAGTGCGTGTGTGTAAGTGATCCTGAGGGTGAGTGCGTGTGTGTAAGTGATCCTGAGAGTGAGTGTGTGTGTGTAAATGATACTGGGAGTGAGTGTGTGTGTGTGTAAGTGATCCTGAGAGTGAATGTATGTGTAAGTGATCCTGTGAGTGAGTGCGTGTGTGTAAGTGATCCTGGGAGTGAGTGCGTGTGTGTAAGTGATACTGGGAGTGAGTGCGTGTGTAAGTGATCCTGTGAGTGAGTGCGTGTGTGTAAGTGATCCTGAGAGTGAGTGCGTGTGTGTAAGTGATCCTGAGAGTGAGTGTGTGTGTGTAAATGATACTGGGAGTGAGTGTGTGTGTGTAAGTGATCCTGAGAGTGAATGTATGTGTGTAAGTGATCCTGTGAGTGAGTGCGTGTGTGTAAGTGATACTGGGAGTGAATGTGTGTGTGTAAGTGATCCTGAGAGTGAATGTGTGTGTGTAAGTGATCCTGTGAGTGAGTGCGTGTGTGTGTGGCCTGAATTTTGCCAATTCGGCAGAAAGCCTGAGGGAAGGAGGAAGGAAAAACATGGTGACAGCACACTCAGGCAGCTTCCTTCTCCATTCTGTGGGTGATAGCTGAGTACAACAGGGTGCTGTTATCTTGCTGTCAAATGGAGGCAATCCAAGAGCTTGTTGGCCACTCACAAATGTCACCAGGCATGGCAGCTGCTGAGTCAGGCAGTCACCAGGAATTGGGTGGGGGGGGGAAGAAATCTTTTGTAAAAATCCAGTGCCTTGTGCTGGGTGGAGGCGAGACCTCTCCAGGAATATTACAGTGTCTGCCACAATGCCTGTCCTGCCTGTCGACTCTTCTTTGCTTTAAAGAAGTAGCCCCATCCTCTCCCTCCCAGGTAGGTGCTGTGTGGCCCGCTCCACCTAGCTTGGTTGGGTCCATGTGGCAGGCTTAGCATAGAGCCGAAAGCACCGTTAAATGACCCCTCTCTGGGCTGTTATTTACGGATATTGGCCCTCAAGCGGCTTGTTTGGTAGGTAAAACTCCTTCATGGTAGCAGTGTGCGGGAGTCGATATGATAGGGAACCACACAATTTCACTGTAACTGCCTCCCACAGTGAACTCCCTATTCCATCAGGAGGAAACAGATGAGAAAGACGATGCTAAATTTTCTTTTCACTTTGCACTGTAAGTTTCTTTTACAGGGGTCAGGCTCCTTGGCTCTTTCCATCAGCATCTCACAAGATTCAGCCTCCAGGTGATATATGACAGTAGCCAGGGGTGTATCAGAATTCAATTTCTCCTGACCCTGGCTACAGGGCAAGGCTTTATTCCGTGTCACTTACTGATGCTCCAAACTGTGTTTGTTAGCTCGCTGTGGGCAGTCTTAATGGCAAACCCATATTAACACCTCACTGAATTAGGAACAGGTCAATTTCAGTTTTTAACGCATTCCAAAGCAGACAGCTATATGGCAGCAACGATGTCATTTCAGCCAGATTCATCACTCCTTCTCTGGCGATTACAATAGTCAGGGCTCAGAGTCCAATCTATTTCTGAATGTCCCTCCTGTTTTCATTCTGTCTGGGAGTGATCAGTGGAAATTTGCACAGTGCTGCTCCACAATTGAGCCCTTTGCGTTTCCACTGCATTGAGATCAATTAGGAAATGGTGTAAAAAAAAACACATCCGAATTAACGCAATCAGAGGAGCGAGGAGATTTTTGGGGGGAATAACCATGAGGGAAATTTCTTTGAAATATCAATGTAAAATAAATATCAGTACACATTCCATCACCGGCATCCCAGACTACAACAGGATATTTTAAAAGGCTTGCAGACCACACTTGAAAGGGTTGCATTGCAAGTATGTTTGAGGTGAGCAACCACATTCCCCATTTGAGACTTGTAAATGGAGGAAATTATGACAAGTGAGGCATGAATGGAGCAAATCCTAAAGGCTCTCTTGTACCACACCTAGGAGTTAATAGCAATAGACAAAAGTTCTTGCAGCTACTTCCACTGTGGACACTCAGTTTCAGCACATCCATTGGCTTCATTTCTGTCAAATCTTAATCAGCCTGGTTGCAAAATGTTAGAAACATTTGTTACATTGCTTACTGATGTCATATAAATGCAACTGTCATTGTGTACACATCTGCACAAGTTGTTTTGCTCCATTTTCATATCTTCCATTGCTTATTTTCACTTTTAAAAATGGTCCTTTTAGCCCTCTACGTAGTATAATGAGAGTGAATAGATTAACGATCATGACATACACTTTGGTGCATCTCTTTGAGATTGAAAGTTATATGTTACCAAGGCTCAGGAGGAACAGAGCTAGAGAGCTGTAATCAGCATCCTGATGTATGCACATTGTACATCTGTAAGTACATAAAACCAGGTGGCAGAACTCCTTAGAGTCAGACAATGGTCACTCTCAACTAAGTAAGTATGATTAATCTTTCCTTTCGTAAGCATGTATTTTGGATTGGGGAAGCCAGCAAACTGTGAACGGTAACATTCATACCATACTTGGTTCCAAGAATTGTTAGGTGGCGACCTTCAATTCTGACTAGCAACAGGCATGGACCTTATTGCAAGGTTTTCAATAGGTCCCTCAGGACAATTTGGAAGTCGCTGAAGAGCACTTCAGAAGTTACAGGCAGTTGGAGAGTAAGAGAGAAATAAGAGAGCAGTCACTCATGTTGGGAAAAGCTACTGTTTGCCGTATTGCTGAACAAGCAACTCAACTACAGCTAGTTTGTGCAGCTGAGGACTCAGTGAAAAGTCAAGAGCAGTTGAATGGTTCTGTGTTGTTAGAACTCAACGAGAAGTTCTAGGAATTAGTGGGCAGCTATAAGCTGAAGATAGGGAACAGCAAAGATCCTGGAGCTGTGTGGGCACAGAAGCTACGTGTCACTAATAGTTCAGTACAGCTGAGAGTAGGATTGAAAAGCCCACAAACAGTATCTGCTTTATGCAGCTGAGCTGAGTTCATGTCTGTGAGTGGGAAACTGAGAGTTTCAGAGCACAGGGAAGTGCTGACCAAGAAAGGAGGGTGATTGACCAGAACGGGGACATAGATACATAGAAAGATAGAACATAGGAGCAGGAGGAGGCCCTTCGGCCCTTTGAGCCTGCTCCTCCATTCTTCACAATCATGGCTGATCATCCAACTCAATAGCCTAATCCTGCTTTCTCCCCATAACTGTTGATCCCATTCGCCCCAAGTGCTATATCTAGTTGCGTCTTGAATGCATCCAATGTTGTGGCAGGCCATGACAGAGTGGCTCTCTGGAGAGACTTCTTGCCAGATCAGCAAGAATGAGGAAGTGAGAAGTTCAATGATATTTGATGACACATTGTGTCATTATTATCTGAAGGGAATGGCTGCGAAATCGGCGTCAACTTCTTGATCAAATTTGCTACTTAATGTGTGCTGCGGGGTATTTGATCACCAAAATGTTATCCATATTTACCACGTGTCAATTCTGGGTGCTAAAATATAAGTTGTTGTTCACAATGATGAAGGCTATGTAACAACCGCTGTATTCAAGATGGCACCTGAAGGTATGTACACAACTGCTGATTCACAAAACTTAACAAGCCTTTACCTGTTACCCACTATATTCCTGCCATGCTTACACATCCTCCTTAGAATTGTCTAGGTCTCTTGGGCTTCAGCTAGCCTCTGCAGCTCTACTATTTTCCTGGTCAGTTAGTTGTTGGTGCTAGAATAAGGCTTTGGCAAATAGAGGTACTGTATTCTATAATTCCAGAGCTTTCCTATCATTAATAGCGTGGTTTCACTTGAGCTGCCTTCTTACAGCATCTCCTTATTTCCAATTGCAGAAGAGAAAGTTAGGAAAAAGACAGTAGCATGAAACATCAGCCCCTGTATCCACAATCAAAAATACAGCCAAGATAGTGAGGTTGAGCAGGTCACTATAAAGAATATTTACATGCAGTAGGAGTGGAAAGCAGACAAACTGGGAGCCTGTCAAACACCACTGTAAACTCCCCCTCCCCCACTCCTTGCCTCTCAAGTTAATGTCTCAAGCCTTTCATTTACAAAGTAATAGTGTTTTACAGCACGGAAACAGACCCTTTGGTCCATCTCATCAATGCCGATCAGATATCCTAAACTGATCTAGTCCCATTTGCCAGCATTTGACCCATATTACTCTAAACCCTTCCTATTCGTGTTTCCATCCAGATCTCTTTTAATTGTTGTAATTGCACCAGCCTCTACCATTTCCCCTGGCAGCTCGTTCCATACACACATCACCCTTCACGTGAAAAAGTTGTCTCTTAGGTCTCTTTTAAATCTTTCCCCTCTCACCTTAAACCTGTGCCCTCTAGTTTTGGACTGCAACCCCCCTGCTCCCACCCTGAGGAAAAGACCTTGACTATTCACCCTATCCATGCCTCTCATAAGGCCTCTATAAGGTCTCAACCTCCAACGCTCCAGGGAAAATAGCCCCAGCCTATTCTGCCTCTCCCTATAGCTCAAACACTCTAATCCTGGCAACGTCCTTGTAAATCTTTTCTGAACCCTTTCAAGTTTAATAACATCTTTGCTATAGCAGGGAGACCAGAATTGAACGCAGTATTCTAAAAGTGGTCTCACCAACATCCTGTACAACCATAAAATGATCTCTCAACTCCTATATTCAACGCACTGACCAATGATGGCAAGCATACCAAACGCCTTCTTCATTATCCTGTCTACCTGCGACTCCACTTTCAAGGAGCTATGAACCTGCACCCCCAGGTCTCTTTGTTTAGCAACACCACCCAGGACTTTACCATTAAGTGTATAAGTCCTGCCCTGATTTGCCTTTCCAAAATGCAGAAACTCATGTTTATCTAAATTAAACTCCATCTGCCACTCCTTAAGCCACTGGCCCATCTGATCAGAGTTTTGTTGTAATCTTAGATAACCTTCTTCAATGTCGATAACACCACCAATTTTGGTGTTACCTGCAAACTTACAAAGCAAACATTCATAAAAGCAGTGGACCCAACGCTGATCCTTGCAGCACACCACTGATCGCAGGCCTCCAGTCCAAAAAACAACCCTCCACTATCACTCTCTGTCTCCTACCTTCAAACAAATTTTGGATCCAAATGGCTAACTCACCCTGGATTCCGTGCGATGTAACCTCGCTGACCAGTCTACCATCTGCAACCTTGTCAAATCCCTTACTGAAGTCCATATATATATCTACTGCTCTGCCTGCATCAGTTTTCTTTGTCACTTCTTCAAATGTTAATCATCTTTTCTCACAAGAAGTCAACCTGTACTCAGATGACCATACAGACAACTTGTTGCATAGAATATCCTCACAAAAGAGATGGGGTAAATTCTGCTCTGTTTGAGATACAGGCACACCTGATTCCACTGACACGGTTTGCGGCTGGATATTATCACAAGGACCTAAGCGCTCTTGTCTTCAACCAAAGAAAACAGAGCTGAGGATTGTGATCTCTCTTTATAAATCCTCTTGGCAGACTTACATCTTAAGTCCAATTCTACATTGTAAGAACTCTTTTAGTGCAGCTCGGTGATTACCCTACGCAACATGGCCAAGAGTAAAGAAGCCAAATCAATATTGGAACCACATCAGAATATTGGCTGAAGGAACAGTGACTTTCCTTGGTGCATGCTGTTTGCTCAACCCTGAGCTGACTGCAAACTTATTTATGGGGGAGACAGGCACAGAGCAATTGGCTCCCCTGGGAAGTGCATGCAAACAGAGGTACCCCCAAATCAGCCTGATGGATTTTAGAAGATGTAAGCCCAGATATGAGTTCCGTTTGTCTGGGTGACATTAAAGATGCAGAGGAGTCATCGTAAAATCAAGCGATAACGATAATGTCCAGCTTGCATTTTTTTGCCCATCTCTCGAAGCCCACAGAATGTGGTAGCGAGCAGCCTTTCCATACTTGGTACAGAGTATTTTTCAACAGCGTACTTTGTAAAACCACCACTTCAGTGAGAATTAAGTGACACCCAATTAAAATCGGCTGTAGTTCAAACCAGGTAAGATGCCTAGTAGCCACATCAGATTTATTGAATAATCATCACAGACATGGCACGGTGAGAGATTTAAACTCATGAACATTATATACTCTTACTCTGTAACAACCAGAACCTTTTGTTAAAAGGATGAACATCCATAAAAAGTCTCCTTGGCAGAAGTGCAACATGTCTAAAAATGTACTTGATTTGCAGATGAAACCACTGACAAATAGCTTTCCAAAAGATAGTGGATAGAAGGATCCTTATCCTCAGTAAGCTGATCACAATGTGCGAGTGACAAAGCTCATGCTATTTGTTCCCTTCCTTGCTTTTTGTTGGGCCAGCTTCTTTGGGATTTCCGTCTTTTCTAGACCAGAACGGTCTGTTCTCACAGATGGAAGACAGGATGTTGCACTAACATCATCACCAACTAACAGTCTGTCTACGGGGCAGCAACGATTACACTTAAAGTTAGGTCTCAGGAGGAATGGGCACCATTACGACATTCAGCAACCCAAGTGGAAAAGATTTGCTTTTTGATGTTGAGAGTAGGGAGCAGCGTGGCCTTATCTGTGACACTCCTAGTATGGTTACTAACAACTCAACACAAAGTGAGGCCTGTCCTTCAGTGGTTAGGTGAGCAGCCTGAGACCTAGCCATCCGGCGTCCATCTGCTTGGCATTTCATGGAGCTAGAGGCTCCTGTTTGCCTGGAGTCCGCTCGGGATTTAAAATGGCTAAACAATGGCCACTTCAGGGTGAAAGGCCTCATCTCACTGTTACTAGTTCACCCGTGCAAGGCAGGCAGCTCAGCAGATTTAGCTTTGCGGACTTCTGTTGGGCAAGGGGGTCTCCCCTGGGGGCTTCCTCGACCCAGGGGCCTATTGGAGGCAACCCCACTGTAGGTGCTCCTCTAACACTTTCCTTTAGCCTCCTGTACCCTGCTTCATCAGTATGGAGGGACTGCTTGTAGATGGGGGAGGTAATGGCACTGTGATAATATCATTGGATAAGAAATTCAGCAGCCCAGACAAATATTCTGGGAACATAGGTTCAAATCCATTTCCAGTGAATAGTGGAATTTCAATTCAAGTCATAAATCCGGATTATAAAGCCAGTGGTGATCATAGAAACTATATTAAAAAAAAACCCACCAGTTTCAGTAATGTCTTTCAAGGAAGGAAATCTGCCCTTGTTACTTGGTCTGGCCTACACGTGACTCCAGATCCACAGCAATGTGGTTGGCCCTTTATTATTTTCCAAAATAATTGAGCAAACCACGGAGTTCAGGGCAACTAGAAATGGGTAAAAAGTACTAGCAGTGTCAGAGAGGCACACGTCCCACTAAAGAATAGAGAGAGAAGAAAGTCTGGTGCTGCTGGGAACTCCAGTTTGGTACTGGATATCAAGACAAGGGCAGAAGTCTCATCTCAAAGTAACGAATGCAGCTCCCAGCGCTGCTGCAGATATGTCTTGGTCTTGTTTATCATTATTAATAGCATTTGATTAACAGCATTGTAGTTGTTAAGTATATTAAGTAAATGTTAAAAATGGCTTTTACTTTTAAGGTTACTGGCTCCTGGTCCAAGTTCTTATGGACTGTTTTATGACTTCAATTCAGATAGGGTCCCTCTCCCTCTGCCTGACCTGGATTTTTCTTCTTTATTCATTCACGGGATGAGGGCGTCACTGGCCAGGCAGCATTTATTTCCCATCCACTTGTCAAACATATTGCTGTGGGTCTGGAGTCACATGTAGGAAACCAGATGAGGATGGCAGTTTCCTTCCCTAAAGGACATTAGTCAACCAAATGGGTTTTTCCAACAATGGGTTCATGGTCATCATTAGATTCTTAATTCCAGATATTTTTATTGAATTCAAATTCCACCATCTGCTGTGGTGGGATTCGAACCCGGGTCCCCAGAATGTTATCTGGGTCTCTGGATTTACAGTCCAGCAATAATACCGCTAGGCCATCGCCTCCCCTAAGTGGGGGTGACATTCAACCTCAGTGAAGAGTGGAAAACTGTCAGCAATGGATTATACTTTTCCTTTCATTGACTTCACGGAAAAGGAGGCTGGGGTAGCACTGTCAACTGCTGGTGATAGTTTTCAGTCCCCATCACTATTGAAACCTGATGCTGGGCAAGAAAACGATCGCTTGGCAGGAGTGCACACTCCTTGAAATTGTGGTTTCTCCATAAATTAATTTTCCCATCTCCCTGCCTCTAGATCTTGGCCTATGTCCATGCTGTGTGCTGGAACTCTGGTCTACACAGATGCCACAGATGGTGAGGTAGTCAAATTCATGATGGACATGATCTTAAGGGGCAGCTGCATGAAAAGCATACACAGGGTTATTTTGGTACGCTTACAAATTGGTACATAATCTACATTTCTTTGCAATGCATCCAGATAAATTATAAATAGATCTGTTCAGCAGCACTCAGGCTGTAGAGATAGTGCAACCTTCACTGGTCTGCATTCATGTGAGCTATTAAATCGAAAAGAACTGCAAAGAGGAACAATGAGGGCATTTGTTTGAAATAGCGAGCTACATTGAAAATGGCTTCAAACAAAATTAAAAGTTAGAGAGGAGCCAAAAATTACAATTTGCACGTGAATACTGTGTTGTCCAGTCAACCACAAAGCCTATACCCTGTCCCGCCTACAAGTTACATAAACAACATAAAAAAGCCACGGGTAACCTAAAGTCAGTTTTTGTCACTGTCTTCATCACACGCTTCCACATAAAATGTACAGCTAGTATTGATGGGTAACTCACTCATTTACTGAAACCAGACGAGAAAATTACAATTTAGCACAGTAGGGTATGATTGTGTGTCTCATTTTGAGCTTGCATGACATGGGAAAATCAAGTTCCATAGTCTTTTATTACAGAGTTATTTCCAAATGATAATGCCCAGAAAAGGCTTGCTAACATTTAATAAGCTATTTAAAGTTAGGGGCTTGTGGGGTGGCGGGGGGAGGTGAGACTAATTACAGTTACTCATAATTATCGTTGCGTTTTCTTGCACTCTCTTTACCTATTGAAAGAGGATGTCCTACAGAACTAAGTTACAACCAAGTGATTCCACAACAACTACTGTGACAGGAAATGGGTGGCAACTGCAAAATATCCTCTTAGCACTGAGTTCCATTGCCAAAGAAAACAAGCCAGTTACGTTTATATAACCCCCTTTTTGCATCTTTCTGAAAAGTCCCAAAATGCTTTACAGACAATGAAATATAATGAACTGCAATAACCATTGCTGTGTAAGCAAACAATGTTGCCATTTTGTACAGAGCAGATTCCCACAAGCAACAAATCCTCTGACTGTTCCGCTAAACTGCTGTCAATGACTGTTTTAGATGAATATTGCACAGGAGACTGAGTGAATCCCTGGCCTTATTTGAACAGAAACAGTGTTATACACTGGGGCATCCAATATTTTCGTGTGGGGTCCTCGGTTCACGTGCAACCAGGTGACCAAGATAAAAGCACAGACAATGAATTTATGATGCTCCCGCACAGCAAGTGTTCCACTGAGCTGTTTATACTGCTATCCCAGGGATTCCCTTGCTCTCCCACCGGAGTTACAGCACAGAGCCTCAGCAAAAATTCATCCTTGCAGACAATGGAAGCACCTGGACCTCATAGAATGTGAGTTCCCTGACTGGGGCTGTCCAATCAGGGAGTCCTGGCTGACATGAAAAGGTCATGTGTCAGGGATACTGGTGCCTGACTCTGTATGAAGCAGCACTATAGTCAAGGACTATTCATTTGTAGAAAAAGGATAACTTGGAAATGGGATACCAGCCTGTGAACAACTATTTCAACCCTCTTACTGTTTATCATGGCACTAACTGGACTATTCCACTCCCATTTAGAATGGCAGGGTGCTGCTCCGATTTTATGGCAGGTCAGTGCCCCTGCCTTTTGCAACCTCCGGCACAAACGCCCACACCTAACAGGAATACCACCATTCTCAGTGTTTGAGACACGGTTATGGTGAAGCCAAATCAGCTGGCTGTATTGGCTTTCCACCTCCAAACATGTTTCTGCTATGAGTTGCTTCTGTGAAAGCTGATGAGAATGTTGTGCCGTTGTCTGCTGATTTGGGGGTGCTCAGTAGTCAGTATACTCAGCCAGGGGAAGCTAGATCCTGAATCCAGGACATTCAGAAGTTGAACAGGTTACAATATGTTGCTTGTGGACTGAGTGTGGGAGTTACTGGAGTCAAGATGAGGATGATTGCTTTTAGAGGAATGTTTCTGCTTCATATATGATAAGCTTTATTTATAGCAGAAGGAAAGGAATAGTTATTTTGGAGGTTTCCCCTGCTGGAATATAGACAGGTTGTTTTTTTGTGTGGTGAGAGGGGGATTTTGAGAAAATTTCTTGCTGAAATGATAAAATGTAACAAAATGCCTCACTGGATAATCAGATAATGCAGAGGTCTTAAAATTAATGGTGTGGGAGTTCCAAAGTGGGACACTGTGTTCAGGATTTGGGAGGAAAACCTAATTCCACTGTTGGACAGCACATTCCTCAATGTTACACCTCAAAGAGAAGATCTGATGGGAAAGTCAGACACGAGAAACACTGTTGAAAAAACAGGCAGCTCTGGCGTGATAACATCAGTTGTCAGCAACCAAATTTGCTGTGCCCCTACCAGATCCAAACGAGAAAATGATACTTTCTGGGTGATGAAAACTACAATGCCGGTTCCTATTGACAATCTCACTGCCCTATCAGGGCAGAGATAGTAGGAACTGCAGATGCTGGAGAATCTGAGATAACAAGGTGTAGAGCTGGATGAACACAGCAGGTCAAGCAGCATCGGAGGAGGAGGAAGGCTGACGTTTCGGGCCTAGACCCTTCTTCCTTTTTCCCAAGTTCTCAGAATGATAAAGGGCAGCAAGGTACCACCCTGAAATTTGTGGCCTGAGGTGTGGGAGTGGCATTGAGTGAATATTAGGGAGTGGTGAGGAAATTGCCCAGGGAACGTCATGTCAGTTCACAACCATTACTCCTTTTTATGCAAATACCCTGTGCACAGAGCTCAGTGCAGGGTCAGGATTAGGGCAGACTGGTGACTGGAAGCTCTGCCTCACCTCACAACAATGGGGAAGAAACAAGTTGATCATCAAATTCTACAGCCACAGCATAGATGACAATTTTTAAACAATGGCAGGATTGTTGTTTAAGGGAATGTAAGTCAGAATTGTGTAGATCGTCATGCAAAAGTCTTAGCAGCAAATTGACAGGAACAACTAACACAGGAAATGGTTTGCTAGTCGAAAAGCAGAATACTGCGGACGCTGGAAATCTGAAAGAGATGAAAAAGTGCTGGGGAAGAAAGTGCTCAGCAGGTCAGGCAGCATTTGCGGAGAGGGGAATTAGGGGTAATGTTTCAGGCCAGCTTTCAGTCGAGCTGGGAAAAGTTAGAGATGTGATAAGTTTTGAGCAAAAGGTGGTTGAGACAGAGAGAAAAGGAAGGCCTGCGATAAGGTGGAAGGCAGGACAGAATAAATAACAGCAAAGTTCGTCATCTCCAGTGGCAAACAAAATGCTAATGGTGCAAGGAAAGGAACAAAGAAACAAAACAATTTACTCAGAGTAGATAGGTGTCCTCTAACTGAAAGTAAATAAAACAAAATAAGCAAAGAAAACAAGCTGGATGACAGAAGTTCTTCTCTAGTCTGTGGAGAGCGAACACTGATTGAGTGAATACTTTCTGCAACATCCCATTTTATCCACAAACAGGAACCCAGGCTTCCGACGACCCCCCATTTTAATTCTCCACATTGCTCTCTCACTGATATCTCTGTCCTCGACCTGCTGCACTGTAGCTGTGAAGGTCAATGTTAGCTTCAGGAACAGAGTCCACTGAACACCTCACAGTCTTTTGGGCTCAACACTGACCTCAACAAGTACAGGCTTAAACTTTGCTCGTTCTGTTTTCTTTGCTAGTTTTGGGGTCTTCTTCCAGTCAGCAACACATCTGCTCTGGGCATATCTTTGGATTTCTTGATTCCTTGTTACTTTTCTTGCCCCACCATCATATTCTTTGGCATTGGAGGGCTGTCATTCAGCCTCTGCTGTCCTTTCCTTGAACCAATCCAACGCTTGCTCAAAATGTGGTACATCCCTAACTTTTCCCAGTCCTGATATAATTTCACAAACCTAAAATGTTTACCCTGTTTCTCTTCACACAGATGCTGCCTGGCTTGTTGAGGATTTTCCCCGCATTTCCTGTCTTTATTTCAGAAAAAAATGATGGCCCAGGACAATTGGGAAGGGAAGAAATGTTAGTATCTTGACCTGATTCCGAACCGTCAATTAAAAAATGAAACAAATGCCATAAATTCAATGACATTACCGTGACTATCAAAGTCAAAGTTGAAAAGTTGCAGAAGTTGAAACTTCCTCATTGATTTATTTAAAAACCATTACATTACCAAGAACACACTATTAAGGAAGTTGAAACAAGACAGCCCCAAAATCTAAGGAGAATTGGTGGCAGGCAGGCTGGGAACATAGGCACGACACATAACAGATCACAATAGATTATACAATTACTGTTAGGTCACATCCATTAACCCCAAATGCCCATTCCCCCATCTGCCTTCCCAAATTGAGAACATAAACCTAAAGTTTTTTTTAAAACAGTGTGAAAAACGCTGCAAAAGTTTACTGTGTATAACATCACAGAAAGAGGCTATAACATGAGTTCCTTTTATGAAAGGCTGATAAATCAGGAAATTTCCAACATTAATTTTAGTATCATGATCTTTGTGGGACATTTACAGTTGCAAGGTGTACTTAATGCTTAAAAATGTGAAGCAAGTTATTTTGTGTTGACAAGAGCAAAACACTTGCATTTATATAGCATCCTTTTGGAGGATGGGTTCTAAGAACAGTCTTGAAATGGGAGAGGGCCTGAAGGACATTTAACAAGAGAATTTCAGAGCTTGACTTTAGTCAACTGCAGCTAAGGTTGAAAGTTTGGAGATGTTTACAGTGAATGGAAGGATTTAGACAATGCAGTGATTTAAATACAACCATGAGAATATTCAATTTAAGAATTTGGGGATGACAGCCAACTTTCTTCCACAGAGACAGGAGTGATAGCGAACAGGACTTGAGGTGTGATAGGATTCAAGCAGTTTTGGATGAGTTGAAGTTTACAGAGCAAGGAGAATGGGCACCAGGCCAGAGAACATTGGAATAATGGAATTTACATGAATGTGAATTTCAGCAGCAAATAGGCTGAAGCTGAGGAAAAGACATACACTAGGGGATGAAAGCAGAAACACTTTGTGATGGGGAGTTTATGGGGTCATAGCCTCTATTTGGGGTTGATTAGGACAGACCAATTCAAAGCGAGAGATAATGGCTAAAAGGAGATGGAAATATATGTCAAAATATGTCAATAGCTGAAAATGTTGGTTAGGTTAGAAGATAATGAGAGCAGAATTAGGCATTTAGCCCATCGAATCTGCTGTACCGTTTGATTATGGCTGAAATATTTCTCAATCCCATTCTTCTGCCTTCTCCCCCTAAAGCTTGATCAGTGCTCAGTGGTTGGCACTGCTGCCTCACAGCACCAGGGACCCGGGTTCGATTCCACCCTCGGGCGACTGTCTGTGTGGAGTTTGCACATTCTCCCCGTGTCTGCGTGGGTTTCCTCCGGGTGCTCCGGTTTCCTCCCACAGTCCAAAGATGTGCAGGCTAGGTGGATTGGCTGTGTTGAATGGCCCAGCATCCACGGGTGTGTAAGTTAGGTGGTTTGGCCATGGGAAATTACCCACAGTGTTCAGGGTATCTCATTTCTAAAGAGTAATCCCTTCACTCAGAGGCTGTGCCCTCAGGTCCTTGTCTCTCCTTTGTCCACTCCATGTCCACACCATCCAGACCTCTCAGTATTCTGTAAGTTTCAATCAGATCCATCTTCTCATCCTTCAAAACTCCATTGAGTACAGACCCAGAGTCCTCAAACACTCCCCAAATGTCAAGACTTCATCCCTGGGAGAAACCTCCTCTGGACTCTCTCATAGGCCAGTGTATCCTTCCTTAGATATGGGGCCCAAAACTGCTCACAATATTCCAAAAGTAGTCTGACCAGAGCCTTATACAGCCTCAGCAACATGTGTCTTCTAGCCTTCTTGAAATAAATGCTAACATTGCATTTGCCTTCCTAACTGCTAACTCAACCTGCATGTTAACCTTAAGACAGCCTTGAACTAGGCCGTCCAAGTCCCTTTGCAGTTCCTCAACTCTACGCACACAGATTCTACACTTTCCAATCACTTCTTGAGATTGATTTAATTTCACTTCTTATGAGCAAGGCTGCCCCACCCTCTCTTTCCATCTGCATCCCCATCCTTTTGATAAGACACGTATCCTTGGATATTTAGTTTCCAATCCTGGTCCCCTTGCAGCCACATCTCTGTGATACCCACAACGTCATACCCACCAATTTCAATCTCTGCTACAAACTTATTTACCTTGTTTTCAAGGCAAAACCATGGAACTACAGCTCTACATCTCCAGCAAGTCTTTTGACCTCTCTGCTATGTGTAAACAGATATCAGAACAAGGGGACATTACATTAAAACTACAGCTCGACCAGTTAGAAGTGAAATCATGAAGTAATTTCTCACACAAAGAGTGATGGAAATCTGGAAAACTCTGTCGAAAGGCTTGGGATGGCGTATGAATGAAATTTCAAGGTCAGTAAGTTTTCAGATGACACCAAAATTGGAAGTGTAGTGGGCAGCGAAGAAGGTTACCTCAGAGTACAATGGGATCTTGATCAGATGGGCCAATGGGCTGAGGAGTGGCAGATGGAGTTAAATTTAGATAAATGTGAGATGCTGCATTTTGGTAGCACAAATTAGGGTAGGACGTATACACTTAATGATTAGGTCCTGTGGAGTGTTGCTGAACAAAAAGACCTTGGGGTACAGGTTCATAATTCCTTGAAAGTGGATTTGCAGGTGGACAGGATAGTGAAGAAGGTGTTTGGTATGCTCGCCTTTATTGGTCAGCACATTGAACATTGGAGTTGGGAGGTCATGTTGCAGCTGTACAGGGCATTGGTTAGGACACTTTTGGGATACTGCATTCAATTCTGGTGCCCCTACTACAGGAGAAATGTTGTGAAATTTGAAAGGATTCAGAAAAGATTTACAAGGATGTTGCCAGGATTTGAGCTACAGGGAGTGGCTGAATAGTCTGGGGCTATTTTACCTGGAGTGCCAGAGGCTGAGCAGTGATCTTATAGAGGATTATAAAATCATGAAGGGCGTGAATAGAGTGAATAGCCAAGGTATTTTCCCCTGGGTCGGGGAGTCCAAGACTAGAGGGGATAGGTTTAAGGCGAGAGGGGAAAGATTTAACAGGGACCTAAGGAGCAACTTTTTCGCACAGAGTGTGGTGTGTATATGGAATGAGCTGTCAAAGGAGGTGGTGGAGGCTGGTACAAATTCAACATTTAAAAGGCATCTGGGTGGGTATATGAATGAGAAGGGTTTCGAGGGATATGGGCCAAATGCTGGCAAATGGGACTAGATTAAGTTAGGATATCTGGCCGGCATGGATGAGTTGGATCAAAGGGTCTGTTTCCATGTTACATATGTCTATGACACTATAACAAGAATATATTATTGTTATGTAAGGGTGTCAAGTACGATGGTGAGATGGTGCATTTAAGCATAATACCTTCAATCCTGCACTGACTGCCCCACACTTCTCATAGTCATTCCTTTATCTGACGTGCCTGAAGTTGGATTCCTCTCTGTCCTACTGCTCATTCTGGAAACTTTCATAATCACTGCTGAGCCCTTCCCCACTTTAACTTTCTCCATAATTTTCTGTTTTTCATGAACCTGCCTGTGTCCCTGACTGTTTAGTTTAAAGCCCTAGTTGTGCAATTTGCATGGTCTTTGGTTCCAGTATGATTCAGCTGGTTTTCCCGATATTTAACTGGAGAAACTGTGGCTCATTTCAGACCAGGGGTAGAATGTTAACTGTGGAGGGGAAGAGGGGCCAGCTGTAGGCATTGAGTCAGAAGCCTGAAATGATCCTGCCCAAGTCTGGGTTTAACTCAGGCATGTTTGTACGTGTGTGGGAGGTTGCGATTAAGAAAAACATTGAAATTACCAACTAACTCAGAAATTCGGGGTTTAGCATCCAACATGAGGCTCTCCTGGGCTGTCTGAAAATCAAGGGGCTCATTCAGACAAGTGCCCAAAAGTGAGTATTGGCTCTGAAGGTTAGAAACCGACAGAAATGCGAAACTGAAGAACTGCAACCCTTCAGAGGCTGGTATACATCTCACTTCTTCAGAGAACCTGCTCTTACTGCTTCACAGGGAAGTTTCCACTTCTTGGACAGATTACATTTCTCTTAGGCTTTACTGACCTTGATCGTATTTTCCCTGCTGTCAGTCCTCGTTGGGGGAATGAGTAACTTTTACAGCTCTACCTTGTAACTCTGAGGAATGAGAGGAGCAGTAACGCCAAAAACCAGCTGCTCCGTCAGCAGCTTCGCCTCAGCCACCAGAAGGAACGGAACATGGAAGGCAGAATTTCCTGGGTGTATACAAACTTTCCAATCATTTTAGTCTGGATTCTGTTCATAGCGGCAGCTCATGTCCTGCTTCAGCCTTCCAGAAGGTGTCCGATTAACAACCCCCTTCCCTGGGCTTGCTGTCTGAAATAGGGATGGTGAGTGGCTCATGGAGATGGGAATTCAATTCAGTGTGTCCCATTGCAAGGGCAGCCAGTAGCCTTCAATATCTCTGCAGTTACAGCGTTCCTCAGGAGATGCAGTGGGGACAGGACGGACAAAGTGGAAATATAATCAGTTGGACTGCATTTGCTGCCACTGTACCAGCCCAGTACTGTTGGAGATATTAGTTTCCAGGAGTTCCTCAAGTGATGGCGAGCCTTTGCTAGCAGAAGATGCACCTTATTGGCTCTGAAGGTTAGAAAACCTTGAACTCTCATGTGTTCTAATTTGTCAATGTGTAGCCATGCTCTCTTACTTGCTGAGGTGCTGATACAGCATGCAGTGTGTGCAACGTTGTGGACATGTATTGTCACTGAAGAATTGAACATAATTGCCTAATTGAATTGCCCCATGGGAAAATATTCCAGTATAGCAGGACGGAGGGAATTGACAGTAGGTTTGGGTAAGATGGGAGGAATCTCAAGTAAAGCATAGTGTTAAGGTCTTGGATGGAGACAGATTTGTTAAGTGTGTTCAGGAAGAATTTCTCATGCAGTACGTAGATGGCCCTACTAGAGAAGGAGCAAAAATTGACCTCCTCTTGGGAAATTAGGCAGGGCAAGTGACGGAAGTGTTAGTGCGGGAGCACTTTGGAACCTTAATTTCATTAGTTTTAAAATGGCAGTGGAAAAGGATACGTCTGGTCCACAAGTCAAAGTTCTAAACTGGGGCAAGGCCAATATTGATGGTCTTCGACAGGAACTTTCAAAAGTTAGTTGGGGGGAGGCTGTTTGCAGACAAAGGGCTGTCTGGTATGTGGGGGGCTTTCAAAAATGAATTAATGAGGGTTCAAGGCTAGCATGTTCCTGTGAGAGTGAAGGGTAAGGCTGGCAGGAGTAGGAAACCCTGGATGACTAGAGTTATTGAGGCCCTGGTTTTGAAAAAGAAGGTGGCATATGACATGTATAGGCAGCTGGAATCAAGTGAATTCCTTCAGGAGTATAAAGGGTGTCAGAGAACACTTAAGAGAGCGATCAAGGGTGCTAAAAGGGAACGTGAGATGGCTTTGGCAATAAGGTGAAAGAGAATCCAAAGAGATTCTAAAAGTACACGAAGGGTAAAACAGTAACTAGGGAGAGAATAAGGCTTCTTAAAGTTCAACGAGGTTGTCTATGTGCAGAGCCACAAGAGGTGGGTGAGGTCCTAAATGAATTTTTCTCATCAGTAATTCCTATTGAGAAAGGTATGGATGCAAGGGAATTTGGGGAAATAATAGTGATGCCTTGAAGACTGTCCACATTATAGAAGAGGAGGTGCTGGAAATCTTAAAATGCATTAAGGTAGATAAATCCCTGGGACCCTGGGAGGCTTGGGAGGAAATTGCGGGGCCCCTAGTGCAGATATGTGTATCATCGACAGCCATGGGTGAATTGCCCAAAGATTGGAGGGTGGGTAATGTCACGCCATTAGTTAAGAAAGGCTGCAGAGAAATGCCTGGGAACTACAGACCGGTAATCCTAACGTTTGTGGTGGGTAAGTTGTCAGAAGGGATTTGGAGAGACAGGATTTACTGGCATTTGGAAAGGCAAGGGCTCATTTGGGATAGTCAGCATGGCTTTGTGCATGGAAAATCGTGTCTCACTATTTTGATTGAGTCTTCTGAAGAAGTGACCAAGATGGACATGAGGGCTGTGTAGTAGATGTTGTCCATATGGCCTTTAGCAAGATCTTTAGCAAGGTACTGCATGGAAGATTGTTGAGTAAAGTTAAATCTCATGGGATCCAGGGAGAGTGAGCCAATTGGATACAAAATTGGTTTGACGGTAGAAGACAGAGGTTGGTGCTAAAAGGTTGTTTTTCAGGCTGGAGGCCTGTGACCAGCGGTGTGATATAGGGATTCGTACTGGATCCACTATTACTCATCATTTATATAAATGACTTGGATGAGAATTTAGGAGGTATGGTTAGTAAGTTTGCAGATGACACCCAGATTAGTGGCGTAGTGGACAGTGAAGGAGGTTAACTGGGAATGCAGCAAGGTCTTGATTAACTGGGCCAGTGGGCTGAGGAATGACAGATGGAATTTAATTTGGATAAATGCAAGATGTTGCATTCTGGTAAGGCAAACCAGCACAGGGCTCATACAGTCAATGGTAGGGCTCTAGGGAGTGTTATAGAGCAAAGAGATCTAGGGATGCAGGTTCACAGGTTGCCAGGATGGTGAAGAAGGCTTTCGGCATGCTTGCTTTGATCGGTCAAAGCATTGAGTATGGGAGTTGGGATGTCTTGTTGCAGCTATACAAGGCTTTGGTGAGGCCACATTTGGAATACTGTGTGCAGTTCTGGTTGCCCTACTATAGAAAGAATTTTATTAAACTATCAAACAGTGTGGTAAAGATTTACTTGGATACCAGCTGGACTGGAAAGTTTGCATTATAAGGAGAGGTTGAATAGGCTAGGACTCTTTATCCCTGGACTGTGGGAGACTGAGCGGTGACCTTACATAGGTCAATAAAATCATGAGAGGCACAGATTAGGTAGATAACCAACAGCTTTTCCCCACGATAGAGGAGTCTAAGCTAGAGGGCATAGATTTAAGGTGAGAGGGGTGAGATACCAAAGGTCCAGAGGGACAATTTTTTCACACAGAGGGAGGTGAGTATCTGGAACAGGCTGCCAGAGGTAGTGGTGGAAGTGAGTACAATTTTGTAATTTAAGAAATTTCAACTCATACACTATTCAACACCTTTTGACAAAGTGCTCCAGATTTCCATTACTCTTTGTGTGACAAACTACTTCATTTAGACAGGTACATGGATGGGATAGGTATGGAGGGATAGGGACCAAAAGTAGGCAAATGGGACCAGTTTAAATTGTGAAAACTGGGCAGCATAGGCAAGTTGGGCTGAGGAAACTGCTTCCACATTGCAGACCTCTTCCGTATTGTAGACGTCTATGACTCTATAAACACTGGCATGGACTGGTTGGGCCAAACGGCTTCTTCCTGTGCCTATGTAATCCTCTGTAGTGTCCACCTTAGTTGGTTTCTAGCCACAGGCCAGTGGGATGGTGACAATGGTCTCTGCCACCCCTGGGAAGACCCCACTTCAATTGGAAAGAGTTTCTCAACCCACGATCAGCACCCCTCACTGCATGGTGGCCTTTTATTTTAAAGATGCACCTCCAAAAATTAGGCAAACAGTCTGACACAGTGGAGGCAGATATACAGCCAAAAAGAGGTAATGCAGAAGTGTAACTTAGTGTGACCAGCAAATGTGTGCAGCCTGATGCCAGAATTTCAAGATGAGTACATGGAACTACGGCTCTACATCTCTCATGGTTCTCTTGGCCTCTCCACTATGTGTAAAAAGACATCAGAACAAGGGGACATTATTTTAAAACTATAGCCAGGCCAGTGAAATCATGAAGTAGTTTTTCACACAAACAGTAATGGAAATCTGGAACACTCTGTCAAAAGGTGTTGAATGGTGTATGAATTGAAATTTCAAAAACAAGAATAGATTATTGTTAAATAAGGGCATCAAGTGCGATGGTGAGATGGCATGGAGTTGAGATAAAGATCAGCCATCATCTAACTGAATGATTGAATTGGCTCAAGGGGCTAAAAGGCCTGTCCCAATCTTGAGAGAATCAAAGATAAATCCTAAGGGATATGGGTACAGTCTGGGTAAGGAAGACAATCCATTATTGGAGATTCTCTGGCTACTAATCTATAGATAAGAATGGGACCAAGCGAATTTCATCTCACAGAGTTGAACAATAGAGCAGACTGAAAGAGGATGGTATGGTTGAAAGGTCTAAATCATGAGAGAGCTTCTAAACCAATTGGATACTCATGGTTCGGAAACTACAACTCAACAAAGAGGAAAGAGAATAGATAGGGAGAAAATTGTTGAGAAGAGAAAGTTGAAGATTTTCATCTCCATTTTGATAATAATCTCTGGTGTCCTCTATCCAGTTTATGAATATGAAAATGGCTGTGGACTATTTCTCAAAGCAAGAGGTGAGTCTTGCAATAACCCTTGGAGAGTTATGGAATATATTTCCCTCCTTCCCCCTATGATATCATAAAACTTGGTACAAACCATGAGCTATATAATTACTAAGGATGCTCCCAGGCTTCTCAACCAATAGGACCACAGCGTGCTTAAAATGTGTAATCTAAATGCATACAAACTGACACACCACATCATTAACATATAGATAGATTTTTATCCTGTAAATTAGTGTGGATTAGCTCAAAAAGATAAGGAAATTCATTTCCATGTGCACATTCAATAACAAACTGGAGTTTTCAGCTGGGCTGATGGCAGTGGGGAAATAAAATGGAACATTACTAACTCTTCAACCCACAGAAAAACTCTTCTCACAGTGTAAAACTGCATTGTGAAGCTGGGTCATTGACATGTGGGACTCTACAGAAAGGCTGAATTCCCAGAAAGACTGAATCCTGAAACACTATAAAATAAACTTTCCTGTGCAATGCTTAGCTAAATTTTTTTAAAAAAGGGCAAACAAAATATTTGGTTGCATTAGCAATAGGTCAATAAATAAAATTAAAACAGATTTTAATTGATGTACAACATAGAAAGGCTTGCATTTATACAGCGCCTTTCATAACCTCAAAATTGTCACAAAGTGCTTCACAGTACTTCTGACTCGTAGTCAATGTTGTAGAGAATGCGGCAGATAGTTTGTACATGGAACGTGTGCACAAATGTCAAATGAGATAAAGGCTCGATAATCTATTTGGGGCAAATATTGGTGAGGAACTTTCCTGAAGTTATTCAGAATAGTTCCATGCTATGTTTCACGTTTAGCTAAAAGGGCAGGCAGGGTTTCTATTCGATGCCTTGTCCAAAAGAGAGCATTTTGGACCAGGCCACTCTTCCTCAAACACAAGCTGCAGTATCAGATTCAGCAGCAAGAATGTTATGTATCACTGAGCTCCATCTGCCAATCTAGTGCTGCACCCTATTTCTTGCACTGTTTGCATGAAACAACAATAATCCTAGGTTAAGGAGGTTGGGCTTCAAGATGATGTAACTAACTTTTCTAGGTTTGATAAAAGAAATTGGTGAAAAATGGTCTGAACAAATTGTTCAGTGTACTGAATGTTTCAAGCTGGGCGAAATTGATCATTAAGGCCATTATTCTCCCTTTGGGTGTTTAGTTCAATGAAAAAGTAATTGTAAGTAAACTGGGGAGCCAGACCAACAGGGGAGCACAATAACAGACATTTTCTTAATCATTAATCCTGTGTCTTATTTTTAAAGTTAAACATGTTCTTCAAAATTAGCCAAAAATACTTGTTAAGGACCTCCGTTTTAAAACTAATTGTGAGTCACTCGAGCAGGATTAGGGAACTGTTTTGTGCTTTAAAGAGGGAGGGAAAGTGTGAAAACTGAGTTCTGACTTTTTTAATTTCAAAAATATGTTTTATCGATAAAAATCTTATATACATACAGAGTTGCTAGCACAGTTTGATTCTGTACTCTCTGTCTTTACGTATGTAAAACAAACAAACCCAAGGCATTTCTGACATGTACAAGACTATATTTACATATGTTTGAAGCACTGGGAGGGTCCAATAACTGAATGGAATCCCATTTAACTTCAGCAGGAAGACCTCAGATGGTGGTCTTTCCCAACTGCACCTTGGCAGCAATTGCCCCAAGCTTTAGTGCGCCCCTCAGCATGTAGTCCTGGACATTGGAATGTGCGAGTCTGCAACTCTTGGCCAGGGTCAATTCCTTGTTCTGGAAAACCAGCACATTTCAGACAGACCAAAGAGCTTTTACCGAGTTGATGGCCCGCCAGGTGCAGTCCATGTTTGTCTCCGTGCTTCCAGGGGACCATGCCATAGAGCACAGACCAAAAGCACATTCCAACAGGAGATGTGTGACAGTCTCTACTGCCCCCCGCCCGCTCGTCTACAGCTGCTTTGAGGGCAGGAGTGACTGAGGTGTGTGGTGGCACAGACCGAATGGGCGTACATGAAGGATCTCACAGGTAGTGCCCTTCTCACCACCAGCCAAACCATGTCTTGGTGATTGTTGGGAATTTCTGGTGATGAGATATTCTGCCAAATGACTATGACAGTCTGTTCAGGGAACCACCTGACAGGATCCACACCCTCCTTTTCCTACAGGGTCTCGTGCTGACCACTTCCTGATGGAATTCTGATATATAAGCTCAGCGAATACCGAATACAGATGCCTCCAATAAGGAATCCTCACTCAGATATTGCTGCATTTGTATAAAATCCACAAAAGATGCAATTCATCAAGACAGCTAAATGAGAGTAAAGTAAAATAACCAAATAACCCTGACACTGGAGCTTGGCAATAAGAAAGAACTTGCTTTTACATAGCACCTTTCATAATCTCTGGACAAAAAGCACTTCACAGCCAATGAAGTATAATGAAGCATGGCATCTAGTTTACACACGGCAAAGTTCCATAGTAATAACAAAATAACTGAAACATTTGCTTCGGGATAGATGTGGATCTGGAAACTGGAAGACCTCCCCTGTATTTAACTGAATAGTGCTGTGAGATGTGTTGGGCCGGATGTTATTGCAAACCTGCAGGACTTCTAACGTCAGGGATTGTGGACCCACATCTCCTGACAGTAGACCCAGCTCAATGGTTTCACCACAGGCAGTCTCCCAAATGGTCAGCTGCAGGCACACTACCCTCTTAGAGACAGTGAGTGGGGTCGATCATTATGCTGCTTTATGCCCAGACTGTGGGCGCCTCTCAAATACTCCTGTCGTCACCAAGAGAGATGGGCATTGCGTGGCAGGCTGGACACCTCAGGGAGGTTCCTCTCAGAGCTGGGGCCCTCCAAAAGTGAGTTGAGTTTCCAAATTCAGGATGGCCAAGGGGGAAGGCATCTCATTGCAGGGCTAATCGACACAGACCATGCAGCATGCCCTTCCTCTGGTATGAGGCACATAGCCTCAGGCTGCTGCAAGGACCTCCCACAAGATAGCAGCCTCCCCACATAAAGTGGGGGAAGTCCTGCCCCCAGCAAAGTGTCAGACAGCCTGTAACAGCCCCTTCCCAGGGCTTTTAATTATTCATAGAATCCCTACAGTGTGGAAACAGGTCCTTTGGCCCAACAAGTCCACATCAACCCTCAGAGCACCCACACAAATCCATCCCCCCGTAACCACCTAATCTACACATCCCTGAACACTTCAGGCATTTTAGCACGGCCAATCCACCTAACCCGCTCATCTTTGGACTGTGGGAGGAAAACGGAGCACCAAGAGGAAACCCATGCAGACACGGGGAGAATGTGCAAACTCCACACAGACAGTCGCCCGAGGGTGGAATTGAACCTGGGTCCCTGGCGCTGTGAGGCAGCAGTGCTAATCACTAAGCCACCGTGCAGCCGCATTATGCAAATCATCCCTATAGCTACCCCAAACCACAAACTCCATTCCCACCGTCTTGTGAATGGTAGAATTCCACCTTCTAAGTTTCCCTGAGAGGATAGATAGGTTCTCAATCATTCCAATGGGCAATGCCTCTAATATCACCGTCTTCATTTTCTACTGCATTCAAGTGGTCCGTTGATTCTGAGCTCAAGGCTCTGGCGTGGGGATTGAGTTCACAGATTGTTGACTCTCAAAGAACAGTAAAATACTTTGCACAATTAAGGAAGAAGGTACAATTCGAACCACTGGGATGAAGGGCTTCATGTTTCTCTCATTACACACCAAATTGCACTGACTGATTTTTGAATGAACATCGAGTTGGGGCTTTGAATACAGCTACCTGGGTCAGACTGAACCAGGTTAAGACTCCAATGACAATTTAGCCTCTACCCATGTTGTTATTGATCACAGCAGCCCACAAGCTATGGGTTACACAAGCTAAGAGGCAGTAATAAACTGCTGCAAATATTTTCTTTGCCACTCCAAGCGGCTGCTCTCTTTCACACTTGATGCTTCAATCCCTCCTTTGTTCATTTCTGCCACAAGCCCATCAAGATTACTCCCAACAACACTCACAGTTCCGCCGCCTGTTTCAGTGCCCTGACTGCAAAGAACCTATTTGACTTGGTCTGCCTGCCATTCAATCAAAGACCATGAAAAGTGCTTCGCCTTCCCACTACCACATCAGATAGCAGCATTCGCAACTTTCCTCAGCTCCACTTAACTTGTGCTCAAAACACAAATCGCTGCCCAAAGTTTTGTACAAAGATTGCTCATCGAAGCAATGCACATTGACACTGGTTTTTCTTGGGAGCAGGATTCATGAAGAGTGAAAAGTTCTTGGCCTGAACATTAAAAGGTTTGTGATTCCAGGAACACTTCTTAGAACTAGGTTGAGAATGGAATTTGATGAAAATCTAAAGAGAGGAGAAAAAGAAACAAGAAAATAATGGGATAACAAGGC
>JAHRHZ010000217.1:1958581-2016068 GCA_024137785.1 Ginglymostoma cirratum | reverse complement strand
CCCATTTCTGATGAAGGGTCTAGGCCCGAAACGTCAAGTTTTCCTGCTCCTATGATGCTGCTTGACCTCCTGTGTTCATCCAGCCCCACGCTTGTTATCTCGGATTCTCCAGCATCTGCAGTACCTTTTATCTCTAACACTTTGAGATCTTCTGGTTTGATTATAATGTTATGATAATCCAAATAGTGTGAGTAATATTTCTGATGCTGTATATCTGTTTATTTGTGTTCATAGGCCATGAACCACAGGTCTACACAAGTCTCCTAAATGTTCCCCCACTACTTGATCCACACGGTACACCTTATTTCCAAGAACCAGTCCACTAGGTGCATCCTTTTCTGTTAGATTGGACACATACTGCTGTAGGAAACTCAGCAGAACACAATCTAGGCAAACTTGTTCAGCATTGTCCATTTATTGTCCAGCTTTGTGTGTGGAATGAGCTTCTGGAGGAAGTGGTGGATATGGGTACCATTACAATGTTTAGAAGATATTTGGATAATTACATGAATAGGAAAGGTTTGGAGGGATATGGGCCAGGAGCAGGCCGGTGGGACAAGTTTAGTTTGGGATTATGTTCAGCATGGACTGGTTGGACCAAAGGATCTGTTTCCATGCTCTGTGACTCTATGACGTTGACTTTCTGTAGCGGTGGAGAAGCCAGTTCCTGTGTTTTCCTCGACCTTGGAGACCCATGAGCCATGAATTTAACAAAGACGGGCTTTGTCTTAATTTTTTTATATATGATTTCTGTTATTAATATAGGTGCTGGAGTATGGTGACTTAAACACTTGTCACTTATCAAAACAAAAACACAAGTGACAATAAATTACTATTCTATTCTGTTCTAAGGTCAGAAGGAACGAATGGTAATATTCCGTTTTGTTCTCCTGCTCAGTCTGAGCCTTACCAGCAATTGATTCTGCCTTCCTCTCATTTCTCCTCTTACCTGGCCAGAAGTGACAGAGCATCACTTAAACATTGCGAGACACCATGTACCCAGATCTTGTGTGGGATTTGATCAGAACTGAGGCGAAGTTAGGTCACAGTACACCACAAGGCAAAGCAGCACGTTGATTGATGCTACTCCATTAACTACACAAGATCCAAAGGTTGCGTGCCTCGGATTTAATCGGGATTTCCTTTGGATTGCCTCCCAGCATACATACTGAGCCAAACCTTTACAAGCTGATCTCTATAGCACGCGACACACCTGCATGAAGTGCTGCAGGGCACGAGTGTGTAAATGCTGGCTCACTAGGGTGCTAATACAGGGAATAGCTGAGCATTCCGAAGTTCATTTGGGTCAAATCAATCCACATTAACTTCCCATCTCAATGCACAGTGAGCTTAACACAATGCTGTCGAGACACACCGCACTGTCTGAAAAGCTGGAAGCAGCACGAAGGAATGACACGACTGTAAATTCTTAGCCCAACCAAGCTTGAACAGACTGGCAGAACCAAAGCCTGCAGCCAATCCTGCTCATGACATAACATGACAATTCAATTGTCCCAGTTTAAACAGTCCCTGCAGGATTGGTTTTGCTAGGAGTATCTTTTCCGCTCACAAATAGTTGTATAGAACATCCAATGTGGCTTATTAACTTCTTATTAAGATTAGTGAAAAAAATTCACTAAAAAAAGCAGTCACCCTCACCTGATAACGTCACCAAAAGGTGAAAGCCCTTTTTGCTGTTATAAAATTTGTTTTATTTATCTGAGTTTCTCTCTCCATCTCCCTAAGAGCAGATTTCTTAATTATGTGCTGGTGGAGTAAGAGCTGTAGCCTTTTTGACATTTGATTCTAGTTCCCAGTTATGGTGTGAAAGTAAATCTGTTACTTAGTTTAGCTGAACATGGATTTGTATTAAGTCCGGTCTTTGTTCACTTGTATAAAGCAGCATTAAGGTTACCTCAGTTCTCCTTCGATTCCAGCACTTCTCTCGACATTATCTCGCACTCTCTTCATTAATATGGAATTCTTGTCTCAAATTTTTGAGTGGAGTGAAATGCTATTCTGAAACTGATAGTTTTAAAAGGTTTATTGAAGGACAGATGCACGCACAGACATCAGATCCATCTTGTTTCATTTTTCTAAAAAATGGCTGCTGCATGACAGACTAAATATTTCACCCAGCAAATGGCATCAATCTGAAACAAAAGCTACCTGGTAGTAACCCTATGCTCATTAGGTCACAATATTTGATTGACTGCATTTTTTTTTCGTCATTATGCACATTTTGAGTTTTCTTGCCTTGTGGCTGGCAGTTTGACTGCAGCAGCAGCTTTCTATGGGATAAACGATGAACAGATTCACATTTCAGCGCACCTCATTCACTCATTTGGAAAATATTATACATTGTCAACTTAGATTGAGCTTAAAATTTTCAACATTGCTCGGTCTGTGGATGCAAGTGTACACGTTGTACATACCAAGTGTCATGACTGTGCCATGTGCCTATATTTTGTGGAAAAACCAAGAAGGTGTTGTTATGCTGACTGGAATTTTACACAGAAACAACAGTCCTGGCCAGCAACCAGAAAGCTAGGGGCTGGCCCTGCAAGATCTAAGCAGATTTCACATTGCTGAGGCAGTTAGGTACAGATGCAACTTCTACCCTTTGAGGTAGGATGTGGTGCCTCTAGGAACTGCTGGCCAATCAGAGGGCTAGTGGCTCTTCAGTTCTAGCAGTGCCACTCGGAGTGGGTGGCCAACACTGGGACTGCAGCAGCTCCTGGCCCAGTCACGATGGGGGAGATGTGGAGTGAAGCTCAGAGGGATTGGCGTTGCCAGGGCTAATCGTGAGTTGGGAGGGCAGGGGAATGATTGGGCAGTTCTTGAACAGAAGGAAACCTATACACACACCCACACACACAATATAGACAACATGTATACACACACGCACACAATAGACAACATACACTCAATATAGACAACACACACACACACCACACACACACAATATAGACAGCACACACTCAATACAGACAACAATTATACACACACACACACAATATAGACAACACTCACACCACACACAACACAGACAACAGCACACTGCACACAATACAGTAGACACACACACACACAATATAGACAACACACACCACGCACTCAACAATATAGAAAACACACATTCACAGCATAGACAATGCACACTCGATGTAGACAACACTTATACACATGCGCACACAATATAGACAACACACACTCAACATAGACATCATTTATACACACGCGCACACAATATAGACAATACTTAGACACACGCACACAATATACACAACACACATACACAAAATAGACAACACTTATACACACACACACACAATATAGACAACACACACACCCTTAGGTGCCAATGTGCCAATCTGCTACTGCTCACTTAGATTGTTGGTTACTTACCTTTCATATCCTAAGGGCAGGCAGCTACCCCGTCCCCTGACACTTTGCAAATGGTGCCCGGGTTGGGGATGGGGTATTAAAATTCCACCAGTGTTGCAAAGGGAATCATTTCCAAAGAAGCAGCTCAATAGGAATGTTGAATAAACACCAAAGGTTGCTTGATCAGTCCCCGTTCTACACTGGGAGAAGCTAATCTCAGCCTGAATGATGATGGGAAGCATCGATAATTTATCCAATGTCATTCACTACCCAGGGTCACGCGAAGGATGGATCATCTGGATGTTAGTGGAAGCCTGTGTGCAGCTTTGAAACCAAATCTGAGGAACAGCCAATACCTTCGAAGAAAGACTAGCAATGGAAAAAATTGAAGGGCAAACCAACAGAGAAAAAGAACATACGCAAATAGCAAAGAGATCAAATAGGGCAAAAATGCCAGTAAAAAAATGTATAGAAATTAAAATGCCAACGGCCAGAAGAAATCCTGCATACATTGAAATAACCCATAGAATAAAAGTACAGCAAAAAAATGCAGCAAGTGTGAAGAAATCCCCGAACATTCCCTGTAGAGTTTGCAAAGAAGGCAAAGAATGAAAAATAGCACAAAAAAGACTAAGCAGCAAAGAAAAATCTGGTTTCCCATTGAGCTATTCTGGGTAAAAATTTGAACCCATTCGAACTCCAACTTGCCCAATGTTTTTGTCTTTTTCCTTATTGAATACATAGATTTCTCTGACTTTCCGACCACTCAGTCAATACTTCACCACCTATCATTTATTTCAACTTGGGTCTCCTGTTATTCAGGGTCAATCTTTAACTCTTTAACCAGTTTCTTTCACTTTCTTCCAACCTTTCAAAACCTAGGAAACTAGGGCAAGATTGTAAGATGTTCAAAATCCTCCCCACTACATGGCATATAAATCGATACTTTTCGCTTTTGTGCTGCACTTGGTTCACCAAGCGAGACTCAGCCAAAATGGTAGCATGCTATTCGACCACAGGAGACATCCCTGAAGGCTTGTCCAATCCTGGCCTCAATGATGTTCATGTCTGGGGAACTCTAATTGATGTTGGTCTCCCCCAGAAAAGCCATGGAATTGACCCTAAAGTTGCTGATTCCTTGGGGTTATACTTTAAGATCTTGCAGGCATTCCTCAGTCTTCTTTGCATAAAGTAAAATTGTTTTTTTACCAGCAGAACCCTGACATCATGAGTACAAACGACTGAGCTGCTGGGTAACCTCTGCAATCCATGACATGGTTTTCCCTACACTTAGAGAGATGTTAAGTTGTTACATGAGGAATCAACTGAAATGCCTATGAGCCTGAGGTTTGCTTGTGTTGTAATCGGGAAAGGAGGTGGAGCTCCTTTATTTGGGAGTGGTGTTTTAAACGACCAGTGCTGTGGAAATAATCACCTGTTTCATTTTTCCCAACAGATTTCTTCCAAAAAAATGACAATAAAATGTGCTGTCAAGCAAACAGTTACTATAAATTAATCAAAAAGGATAGTGAAATTGCTTTTTCCTCCCTTCCAGGGAGAGACAGTCATGAAATATAGGAATTAAACTATCTAAAATCAAGCAGGAGACATAAAATCCATAACCCTTTAATACTGTCATTCTTTTTTTTTTCAGTGGGTGAAACAGAAGAAAAAATAGTAGTAGGAATATCAACAGTGAAAGAGATCAAGTTATTGAGCTGAATTGCAAAGCTCTAAGCTAAAATATGGAGCCTGTGCATCACCTTACTTCAGCATCCAGTTGCTATCCATTGCATCTCATGTCATTTTGATTGATTCCACATCCTGACATTATTATTAGTGCTCGTTAGGCTCTGCAGCAAGCCAGCTAGTGCATCATCTGCCCTTATTTACATGTCAATGTGAAATCTGGCGTGAGGGCTTCTGATGCTCTCTCTGCATGTTGCTGGGCCCAGAATGCAGCCAAAGATTTAGTGTCATTCAAGAACCCGGTTTTAAAATTCTCCCTGGGATAAGTCTCAACTGGAATCATGACATGGGCAGTCCAACAGATCAGTGCCACACCTCTCAATATTGCATGAGCAATGAGGAGTGATGAGTAATGCTGTTTATATCAAGAGTGGCTGTCCAACCGGATGTTAAAATAAATAACTGCTACAGTGTGTGAAGAAGCCTAATGTAGTAAAGCAATACAACTGGTTTTCAATGGAAGGTACAATGCTAAGCTAAACAGTGACTCTAGCTTCTGAATGCCTGTAAAATCATATGATGTGAGTAAACAACAGCTTCAAATTAGTTATCCCAAATAAATCAAATGTTCATGAGGGATTGTGGACTCTTACAAGCAGAACACTGACGCACCAAAGGGCATTTTATCATTTTGCGAAGAGAATACAATACCATAATTAGAGGACGAAACTATATGTAACCATTTTGCAAAACCTCAGGGTGTGCGGTTTAATTGGGACCTATCAGTTGTATTACACAGGGAATACCAGATATCTAGGACTTATTATGAAGCAGTGCCTTCAAACTTAGTTAAATGCAAGGGTTTGATTCTCAAATACCCATAGGTGCTAGTGTGCTTTCAAAACCATGCTCCTGGATGGCATTGTTTTTCCCAAGCATGGGTAGGGATAGGATGGAGCCAACAAGCCCCTTACCTCCAAATAAACTGTTTCTTCATGGTCTGCAGAGAACCAGAAGGAAATGTTCAAAGTTGAGGCCAGGAAACATGAAGAGTCTGGTGTACAGAAGTGCTTCGCTGTCAGGAGCAATGTGGGATGCCATAATGTGACATGGCTGATGAATATAAGTAAAGGGAAAATATGGTAGCTCTAAACAGAGCAGGTCAACCAACTTCCTGTTGGCCTTTTGATTGTTTGTGTGAGGTGTGATGCTGCTGGCACTCTGACGTCTTGCCTGCTCCGTTCAGCAAGCTCTGTAATGGCTGCCCCCTCCCTGTGAGCAGGTTGCAATGTCAAGCCAGTTCCTGCATGCAGTATCCAGTGCCGCTGATTCCTCCAAGTCCACTTTACTGGCCTCTCATTACAAAACCCTTCTTCTTCTTTGGCAACCCGTCCTGGTTAAAGATGGCATGATACAGACAGGATTGGTGTTCAGACATTTGAGTTCCTGAAACCAGACTGAAAATGGAACCCATGGTTTAAAAGCAATAGAAGCCAGCCTAAATGGGTGAGTGAAGGCACTTCATCCATTGGCACCAGTCCTCTGCCTAACTCCTGAAGTGCTCACACAAACCCAAAAGTAGACAGCAGGCACATTCACAACAGACACAAAGAGAATGCCCGCGTGCTCCTGGACAATTGAATTCTGAGAGAAACACAAACAGAAGAAGGGCAACAAGCATGCTGTAAACCAGATTTAATCTGAGCACAGGATGCAAGGAAATTGGGTCAGTCATTTTATTTTTGGTAGGTATAAATGTGGTTGAAAAGGTGAGGAATTTCCATTAACAGAACAGCATCGAGAAGAATGAAAAGAAAAGCACAATCTCAGAATGTGGGTAAGTACTTTTATAGTCAATGTGGTGATTTTGAAGTGCAGTCAATGTTGCAATTTAAGAAAAACAAGCATCCTTTCTCTTTTGCAGGAATTTGGCGTGAGAGGGACACCATGACCTTACTAAACAATAAAGGCAGAGAGGCTTGAGAGGCCAGGATGGGGCTGTCCTGAAAGAATTGCGAAACACTGATTTCAGACACCGAGTCTGAATCTCGTGATTGAATTATTGTCCTTTGGCAGGGGGAGATGGAGGGAGGGAAAAACTGAGTACCTGTGAGCCTATCATTTTAGCCTCTTCTGGAATATTTCTGGAATCCATGATCAGAGTTAGACTGACTGATCATTCTGACAAGTATTATACAGAAATAACATGGATTGTGAATATAGTTCGACTAAAGCCAGTTGAGTTTTTTAAGAAGGTACAGTATTGGCATTACAGATAGGTAATTTATGGATGTTGTAGTTGTATGTCCTTCCCCAATAGAATCACAGGATGATTAAAATCTAGAATGAGGTCGTTCGGCCCATCATTTCCACATCAGCTTTCTGCAAATGCAGCTCACTTTGTCCCAGCCCCGACCTTTTTCCTGTAGCCCGACAAATTTCTTATCAGTGCAGAACATTATTCAATTCTCTTTTGGAAGCAGTGATTGAATCTGCCTCCACCACACCCTCAGGCAGATCCTAAGCCCTCCTTTTTTTTAAATAAAGTTTCACGCAAGAGATTACCAGCAAAAGCGGAACTGTAACCTTGTGATACAAGTTGATAATTAATTGGCAAGTGGGAGACAGGATAAAGAGAGTGTGCTTTGATTAGCGAGATGTCAGAAGTGGTGTTTTTCAGTGATCTGTGTAGGGCGCCCAACTCTTATAAAAGATTCTGAATGGAAATGTCTATATCCATATTTGGAGATGATGTCAAGATACAGCAAATTGTGTGGATGTGGGGAGAAAGCTGAAAAGTGACATTGACATGATATAATATACAAACAGCAAGGAGCATATTGTCATGTACATATGTATTCTGAGGTACCACATTTTACTATTGCACTGTAGTCACATGCCAAGTCACAAGATATCAGTCTACCAGCCAAATGGAGAGATCCAAGAAATATATTCAAGGAAGCTCCAGCAATTTTGAGTCTAAAGTATTGCAAAACAACATGAACCAGAAAATGTAACAGGCAGACTAAAGGGGAAAAATGATGGCAAATGGAATTCAACATGGACAAGTGTGCGGTCACTCAGTTTGGATCCCAGAAAGGCAAATCAGAATATTTAGGAAGCGCAAAGGTCCAGCATGATTTGGGTGTCCAGGTATGAAAGTCACTAAAATCCAGTACACAGATACAGAGTTAATGTCTCAGGTCAATAATCTTTCATCAGAGCTGGGAAAGGTCATTGACCTGAAAAACTAACCGTTTCTCATTCCACTGATGCTACCAGACTAATTGATATTTCCAGGATTTTTTGTTTTTATTTTTAAAGTAGACCTAGGCTATTTAGGAGTAAAATTAGGAAGCATTGATTCACGCAAAGAGTATTGGAAATCTGCACCTCAGTTCCCCACAAATTAGGGACGGTGGGTCCAAAACAATTCTTAGCACACAGATTGACAGTCTTCTGTAAGCTGCAGGTATCAAAGGCCGATAGCTGGAATTGAAGTCCAGATCAGCAAACATCTAATTGATTAGTGAAACTGGCTCAAGGGATCAAATGGACTGCTCCTGATCCTATGCTCCCTTAGCACAAAATACTTATGCTGGCTTCCCTCTCCTGGTGTGTTGATCTGTACCATATGTCATGCCAAGGACTCGAATAACGTCGCACTTTAACAAATCACTTGTGAGGAAGCAGTCCTCTTTTATTGACTGACTTACCCATCCTTCCAGGATAGCCCAGCTCATTTTGGAAACATCTCAGGAGAGGGGAGGCTATATTAGCTCTCCTGCCCTACTCTATCATGAGCTTAAATGCCTTCAGATCTGCCCATGAGATTGGGGAGATAGAGATTCTCTTTACTCAATTCTTTTATCAGTTTTTTTTGGACTGTGTCCCCTCTCTATATCTTGGGCAAGATCCAGGACATACAGCTAACAATCATAACATTATTATTACAATTTACTAAGACATAATTTGCTGTTCACAACAGACTATATCTTAGCTTTTTAAAGTACTCGCAATCATTCTTTATTTTTGCTGGTGATATGGAGAGCTGGAGCTGATCGTTTGAGACACTATGTGAGATATTGAAAACTATCCACTTTTCTGGATAGGTTGAGCTCCAACAACATTCAAGAAGCTCGACACCATCCAGGGCAAGGAACCCCAACCACTTTCAACATTCATGCCCTTCCCCACTGACACGCAGTGGTAACAGTTTGTATTATCTACAAGATGCAGAGGCACAACTCACCCAGGCTCCTCTGACAGCACCTTTCAAACCTGGAATTTCAAGGGCAGCAGATATACGGGTGGAATCTTACGGGGGCCCTGAATGACATGGGCTATGGTAAGATTTCTGGCAGAATCAGACAAGAAGACAGGCAAGACTACCTTGACAGCAGAAGCATCTTGCTCTATCTTTTATGCTTTAGCTGAGCAGTGAGGTGAATTTTTCATTAGCCCGCGGCGAGTTACCAATTAACAGCGATAGTAGCATGTTAAATGCCTTCTTAGCCGCATATCTCGTCTCATTAACATTGAACTTCCTGTCTTACCAAATGTACCAAACAAGCTAGGCATAGAGGAACCTTGGCATGGAAATCAGAGCGGGTACCTGGCAACTTCAGCTTGCCACTGGCTGTGAAGAGCCTCCAGGTTGATCAGCACCAAACAGCACCTCAGGGATAAGATGCTTGGGCACCAGTGGCAGCACCCCTTCTCTAGGAACACTGGCATTCAGAACTTTCCAACCCATTATAACCATTATGGCGCTATTCCCATCCACTTGGAGGTTGCTCAGGAAGTGAGCACCTGCATTTCTGGGACACACTGGCAACCAACACTGATGGGCTTCAGTGGGGACAGTTAGCTTACAGGCACCCCATTCACGGATAGGACCAGGCTGAATCTCAGGGCTGTTTTCTTGCTCTTTTAACGCTCACTCATTTAATGCCTACCTGCATGCTCGCAGTATCCATGCCTCACCTTGCCTTGTACGTCAGCATGCTGATGTTTCAGCCAGAGGCTGTCAGCACTGATGTTTCACACATACATACGGACAGGCTGCTTGTCAGTAGGAATCTGCCCATGGGGGTGGGAGGCATCTGGTGTATGGTGCACCAAAAAGCGAATCTAATCTACAGCATCTGCTATCTGCCTATGTAGCAAACACACATCATGGTTATTCCGCTAAATGGCCATTCCGGAGGCTAGGTGGGGCTAAGAGGGGGGTGGGTGCGGTGTCAGTCAGGGAGTTAAACTACAGTTAGTCATTGACACAATGTATTCACAGGCCAGGAGCTGGGCCAGAGTCAATCTTTAGCTCAATATGTTCAGTGTCAGGGCATCTGACTGACTCTAGTCCTGGGATTGGGCAGTAGTTCACCCTGTGGACCAGCAGCAGGGGAAGCAGTCAGTCAGGGAACTGCAAAGACATTCAGGTCTTGGAGCTGCTAGTTCCTATCAGTCAGAGATCCCAGCTGCTTGTCTGTCCATTGTTCAGAAAAATGTACTGGGGACGTTGTCGGGGCAACAGGCTGGTCACTGCCAAAAGGGAAGGGAAATCATATTTGGGGGAGGTGGAATGTGAAGGCATCTGTGCAAGTGGGAACAAGGGTACTGATGGGAGATATCCAAGGATTGGGTGGGGGAGGGTAAGCAGAACAGCTCCAGAAGGCTTGGTAGGCTACAGGAAGGTGTAGAAGTGGCAGTGACTACCACCAACCTCTCCACGGGAGGTGCATTAAGGAGCAAGATGGGCATCGTTAAGGTGTAATGTTGGCATTCAGGGCGCAGAAAAGATTGTTGCAGGCAAAGTTCAACGTAGTGGTTCACCATATTGGGGTGGTTGGTTGGAAATGGCCCATTCGGGGTAGTACAAGGTAAAAGAGGGGACGGCGTGGTGATGGGGAGTTGTACTTGGCAACCACGTGGACCCAGTGCTGTCAGAGACCACCACAAACCGCAGTCCCTGCCTTCACTTAGCCTTCCGTAGATGTGCAATAAAAAAAAAAGACTGGGACAGCGTAGCCTGGGTGGAGTCAGAGTCAGTACCACATTGATGGACAAAAGAATGAGATCTACGTGTACTTGACCACAGGACACTGAGTGGCCTAGTACAAGAAGCAAACATTGGCAAACTCCAGCTACATTTCATATGCAAACATTTCTTAGCACGTATGTAATTCATGTGGAGTGAACATGCTTAGGCTTCAAATGTGGGTCAGAGGTGGATTGCACTGTGCCACTGGTGCTAATGAAGTAACACTGTCACCTCAGGCATAAAGAAGTTAGCAGCAGTGACATAAATGAAGGTGAACACTGACCATATGGTTTGTGGAACTTCCAAGGGCACAGTGGGACAAGGGGAATATCATTACATCATAACTCATGTAAATATGACAAGAGACTCTAATGAAGGCAATTTAAGGTGGAACAGTCGCTATGAGTCTGGGATGTGAAGGGGGTTTGGAGCATAGCAGGCACTCCCTTTTCTAACGTAATGTGTTGGTCATTCAGCCAATGCAGTACTTCCACCAAGTTGGTGTAAATGCTGTGACCAGGGCTGTGATGGAGCAGATCATAGGGCTGCTCAAGGTCCGGCTCCACTTGGAGGGCCCTCCAGTATAATCTGGACACAGTGTACCACTCCTTCCTACTGTACTCTGAACATTTGGAGAGGACAATGAGGCAACGTAATAAATGCTGAGGAGCCAGGGGAATGGGAGCAATTGCCTGAGGAGAAGGATGAGGACACTGAGTTGGAGGAAGCTCTCTGGATGGAGGACAGAACTCAGCTGCATTGGGTTCCAAACAGCAGACAGGAACTGATTGGTATCCAGTTCCAGTAGATATAAGCTGGGTGCAGAAGACCATCAGGGACTGTCAAGGTCAACATGCCAGCATGTAGGTCACATTGTGGGTGAGAACTGGAGCCTGTGTTCCTTCCCTTTGTGTTCCCTTTTGTTGGTTATCAATACAAGCTCATGGTTGGACCTGTCTGATTGTTTGCCTGCATGCGATGTTCCTCTGCTGAACAACGGCAAGATTCAGATGATGACTGGGCACTGGAGAAAGAGTACTGGAGACTTAGAGAGGGTCTTCAGACAGACTATACCTAAGTACAGGTAAACTCTGTAGCCTGATAGTTTTGACTGGGTATCAAATAGCCTCAATCTTTGTGGTGGAGCTGTCTGAAATAAATTCAAATAATTGACTCAGTCATTGCTCGTATCAAAGCCAGATATGGCAGAGTTTATCATAACGCTCAATAGTGAGGCTGACGGGCAAGTGAAGTCAAGGTGGATTTTCTCAGAAGCAAATCACAGCCTTCTTTCTTTACCAGCAAATATTTTTTATTTACCAGTAAGAAACCCCCGATTCTCTCTTCTTGTCAAAGCTGGATCCCCAAATGCCAGCAGTGCAGCACCAGCTTGTCGGGTAAGGGTCTCAGTGAAATGCAAAAGATCACTTCCCAAAGATCCCAGAGCCAGTTCAACTTGTTTTCAGTGAGACTGGTAACAGTGCTGAGAATGTGGGATTACTATTCTCTCCACAATATTCCTGTGAGTTGGAATGAACAAAAGTCCTGCTCTGGGAGATGCAAAGAAACCCTGGAGTTCCCTGCCACAACTTTATTCCCACTTCCCCCCATGATGATTCCATGTAAACTCCTCTCCTGATGAATTTACGCTAGTGGCCAGAATCCATTCTGGAAGGTTCCTGTTGGTCATGTAGTCTTGTCGACTGGCATCAGGACCATGTTGCTCCTTATTGTTTATTGTAGAACTAATGTGCATTATTAAAACACAACTTACAATACAGAAATTCGATCTAACATCAAGGTGATAATATCACTCTGGTGGCCTGCAATCCTCCTGTGTGCATGGATTAATTCCCAATTGTAACTCCCTCCAGATATCTTTTATTGTACAGGTTATCTGTTTCAGATCTTCCAGAATACTCTTTGTGCAAAATGGAACTGGTTTCTTTTATCAATACATTCAGCTTTGGTCAGATTGGATTTGTGATAGAGACAATTTACGGAAGAAGCAGTTGTCAGTAACCAGAGAATGCAGATTCGAGGCAGGTGGCAAAAAAAACTGTGGTCAGAAATATGATTTTTTTCCAATTAAGCAATGAGTTACGATCTCAAATACTCTGTCTAGAAAGAGAGTGAAAGCAAATTCAACTGTAGTTTTCAAAAGGAAATTGGATATCTGCCACAGGCATAAACACAGGGCATTATAGAGCATCAAAGGGTTTGGTTATTACTTCTGCAATTAGCACAGTATATTGCTACTGGCATTATATAGGGTATTACTGCTACCATTATCGTAGGACATAGCTCTAGATATTAGCATGGGATATTACTACAGCCACTATCACAGGACATTACTCCAAAGATTAGCATTGGGTATTACACAGTATTGCTATAAAATCAACACACAATATTACAGCAGACATTAACATGAGGTATTTCTGCCGACTTTAACATTGGGCATTATCACAGCTATTGATATAAAACATTACTGTAGGGCTTAATATAGATTATTACAACAGGCAACATCAGGTGGGAGTCAATAGATCAGTTGGTTAAAGGCTAGCGTGTGGTTCAGAATAACATTAACAGCGCAGGCTGCTCAATTCCTATTCCAGCTGAGGTAGCCTTAGGATCATCCTCCTTGCCCTGCCCAGGAAGTGAACGGCAATGGTAAAACACCAATGGCAAAAACTGCCAAGGAAACAGCTCAGGATGAAGCATCACCAGACAATGCAGCTTCGGGTAGGGTGTACATGTATAAATGAACAACAGGATATCACCACAGACTACAGGATACCATGCAGACATTAACATTTGCAATTTTACAATAGTTTTAAAGGTGCAAAACATCCCAAGGTGTTCATAGGAGTGTTATCAAAAGAGAAATATAAGGAGATATTTGAAGAAGTGTGTCAATGAGGTAGGCTTTAAGGAGCAATTTCAAACAGGAGAGACAGGTGAAAATATTGAGACTGAGAATTCTAGTGCCTAGGAGGCAGAAGGCTGAAGATACCACCATCAGTAATGGAGTGATTAAGATTATAGAGGTGCATAAAATCATAGACCCCCTACGGTGAGTGTGCAGGCCATTCAGCATGTCGAGTCAACACCGACCTTTCAAAGGGCATCCTACCCAGATCCAACCCCCTACCCTATCCCTGTAACCCCTCATTTACCATGGCTAATTCAGCCAGCCCGCACATGCCTGGACACTATGGCCAATCCACCTAACCTGCACATCTTTGGACTGTGAGAGGAAACCAGAGCACCCAGAGGTAACCCACGCAGACTCAAGGAGAATGGGCAAACGCCACACAGTCACCCAAGGCTGGAATTTAACCCGGGTCCCTGCGCTATGACCCATTGAGCCACTGGGCCTCCCCGTGCAAGAGGCCAGAATTTGAGAAGCAACAGGGATCTTCAACGTTTGTACTAGTGGAGAGGCAAAGGAATTGCAAACATGATGGAGAAATTGAAAATCAAGGTTTTAATGGTTTGAGAGCAGAGGGAGGTCAGCAATTAGAGGAGTAATGCATGAATAGGACTTGCAGTGAGTTAGGATATGAACAGCAAAAGTTTGGACAAGTTCATGTTTGTGGAAAATGAAAAAAATGAGGTCAACAAGCAAAACAGTGGAGTAGTTAGGTTTTTGGGTTGCAAAGGTATAAATGAGAGTTTCAGCATTGGGTCAGGGATAGAGATGGGTGATGCTAGAAGTGCAAACTGTTGATGATAGACTAGAAATGTGTCCAAAACACACCTAGACCTTGAATAAAACAGTCTGACTCAGTCACCAGGGAACAGGATGGAATTGGTAGTTAACGGACACAGGATATTACTGCAGCATTAGAACAGGATATTACTATAAGCAGATATTGCGAAAAGTAATGTAACCTAAAAAAAAATATTTTGGCAAGCTATTCAGGAACATGTGTATAGAAACTGAACTTTGTTGAGAAGCAATTTTAATTTGGGGAGCCAGATTCCATGGGCAAAGTACATCTGAAAATCCTCCAAGGTGCAGCTGGGCTGAACTCATTAGATATTTAAATGAAATATGTAATATCTGCTTCAGGTCTCCTTACTGAAATTAGATTGAGATGAACCCTCAGGATTATTCCATAGAGAATAAGACTTTCTTTAAGAATGATTTAAATTTCATTGTTGTGGAGCAGGAATATTAGGATTGTTCCTGGAATGCCTCACTGCATTCCTGCATTCACATGCTGTTCCTGCATTCCTCACTCTCAGGAGTGATTGGAAACACACCCAACACAAAGGGAAAGGAAGATACCTGTGGTTGTTAGAAATGTATTATCCCAGTCGCAAAATATAATTGCAGGACCTCCTTGGAGAAATGACCTTCCAGCATTTTCAGCTGCTTCACCAATGCCTCTCCTTTCAAAGAGGGATGCTTGCTGGTGATTGTGTTCAGTTGTATTCACAACTGCTCAGATAATGAAGCCCTCACGCTGCAAGGTCTGGGCAACATTCTGGGTTGGCTCAGGACTAGGAGTAAAATTCAATTCAATCCAACAAGAGAGAATCTGAGCACGTCCCCTCGACAATTAACCACATTACCATCGACATCTTGGAGGAGTTATCATAAATCAGAAACCTGACCACATTTCCTGAATCCCCAAAGCTTCCCACTATCTACAAGGTACAAATAAGGAATGTGACGGAGTACTCTCTTGGTTCGAACCCAAGGGTGCTTGAGCAGCTTGGAACCATCCATGTGGCGTAAGTCATAATATCGCGAAGCTAGTAAGTAATCCAGAGGCTAGGCCAAGTGCTTTAGGGATGTGGGTTCAAATCTCACCAGGGCAAAAAATGAAATTTCACTTAAGTTGAGAAATATGGAATTAAAAGTTGGTCTGACAGTGATCATGAAACCATGGTCGATATGTCAAAAAAAATCCATCTGGTTTACTAATACTCTTTAGATTATGGAAATCAGCTGCATTTATCTCGTCTGACCTGCATGTGATTCCAAACCCACAGCAATGTGATTGAGTCTTAAATGCCTGCTCAAAAATTTTTTTTTAAAATTCATTCATGCGATGAGGGTCGCTGGCTAGGCAGCATTTATTGCCCATCCCTAATTGCCCAGAGGGCAGTTAAGAGTCAATCACATTGCTGTGGGTCTGGAGTCACATGTAGGCCAGACCAGGTAAGGGTGGCAGTTTCCTTCCCTAAAGGACATCAGTGAACCAGATGGGTTTTTCCAACATTTGACAATGGATTCATGGTCATTATTAGATTCTTAATTCCAGATATTTATTGAATTCAAATTCCAACATCTGCTGTAGCAGGATTCAAAACCGGGTCCCCAGAACGTTATCTGGGTCTCTGGATTAACAATCCAGCGATAATATCACCATGCCATCACCTCCCCTATGGCCAAGCAAACAATTCAGTACTGACCTTGCCAGTACTGCCCATATCCAGTGAAAGGGTAAAGCAAAAGGGAAGGGCCGGGGAAGCAGATGCATGAGTGCACCACCATCTGCAAATTCCCCTCCAAGCCATACCCTATCCTGGCTTAGAGCCATATCCTTCACTGTCGCCGGATCAAAATTCTGGAGGTCCCATCTGGACCACATAGACTGGAACAGTTGAAGGAGTTCACAACTACTTTCTTAGGGCAATTGGAGATGCGCAATAAATGCTGGCCTGGTCAAAATTGTCCACACTAGCCTCATGTCCCATTATATTGAAATATATGTGCTACCTACAGAGGTACAACACGCCTGTGCAAAATATGTTCATGACACATTGGTCCTAATTCCAGTCCAGTCTAGCCCACAGTCTGAGCAGGATCCATAAGTGGAGAGTATTCCATCACACGCATGACTTGTACTTTGTAGGTGGTGGACAGGCTTTGGGGGTTCAGGAAATGTGGTTAAAATTTCTCATCAATGGTAACACCCCCCAGGACGTTTACGGTAATGCTGTCCCAGGAATTTCAGGATTTTACAAAGTTTTTTTGGAGGTTGATTTTAAGGTCACATAAATTTCACAGAATTTCAGTTATTCCAGGAAACAAATGTAGCCCACGAAAGTCATACAGTTTTGAAAATACAATATTGGTCCAGGTTTTGACAGAAGGGGTTGTTTACTCAGAAAAACTACTGATTCAGTGCTGATCTGACTCAATGGTTTTTGAGTGAGTTTCTGCTGGGATTCCATGCACATTCACTGGACAGCCAAGTGGGGGGAATGGCTGGAGAATGCATGCTGTTGAGACCTTTGACCCTATTCATTGCTTAAAACTACCTCCTTCTTACAAGCCGAGAATACGTGGCAACATCTCACATTAACACTTCCATATTGGTGTAAATAAATTGCCATCCTGCCCGCTATCCCTTTTCCCTCCTGCACCCCATCTGATATTCCCCAAAGTGATCAATTCCACTGCTTGGCACCTTTTGTTGGAGACTTGCTGCATACTAACACTCTGTGTGTTGCTAATACCACAATATAGAAAAATGTCACTCCGTTGTTTCTCCTTGTTTTGGTTGCTACGTATACAGATATCTAGGGAAAGAAATTACTGTTCCTTAGTGAAAGTGTTGGAAGATTGTCACAAAGGAAATAGATGTGGGAGAAGACCCAGTGGGAGGCATCTCCACTCAAATACCTGTGTTCCATCAATTTATGCCCGAGAAGCAGTGCAACCATGGATGTGGGCGGCTACTGTAAGAAATGCAAACTGAGCTATTCTTACACTTTTTAATTTCTCTTGTTTTCTTTTATTCCTGGGTTTATCTGCAAATTTCAAAGTACCTCAGTCATATTCAGCTAACAATCTTGCAACAGGCAATGAATCCCATTAAAGAAATGTGGGTTTACCTTTGTCACTCATTTAAGATTTTTACGCATTTCATCTACAACTTTGCAATCCCATATATGTTTATTTCTGGTCTTCAGAGAGTGAAACCTAAAGACCAATGGGCCTCCTAAGAAATTATCTATTAGAAGCAGAGGATCCAGTGCATTAGGGAGAGAGTGGGACAGTGGGGTTCATTTTGATGTGTTTTGGCAAAGAGCTGGCACACAGACACAATGGATAAATGGACCTGTAAGTATCAGCGGTCTTAGTAATGTAAAGTGTGATTCTATAGCTAATAAAGATATGACGTACCATTGCAGCAAACAATATGAATTTGATGATGCTGTGTTATTATTTATCCTGCAAAATTACACAGCTATTAGCTACTCAAAACATGTAGTATTTGAAAAGTAATGAACAGACTCACTATAGATTTCAGACCTGCAATCCTGATTGTTAAATCAAGGATATTGTGACATTGCAAATAACGAGCATCAGACTTGGCCATCACACTTCCTCAGTGTTAACACCTTTAGAAGAAGAGTCTTGTAATTGTGATAGAAGTGATCAGAAAACTCTAAGAAGCTTTTACACCTGAACAAATAGAAGTACGATTACTGAACAAACATCACCATGCAAGCATGATTAAACAGTCCACCACAGCCTGGAGAATAAATAACAGGATATGGACACAAGTGAATATATCAGACCTCAAACTGAGGTCTACATTTTGCTGTAGATGTTTAATCATACACTGTTCCCTGGTTATACCTCTTTGTGAGTTTGTAAAGGCAAATCATTCTCAGCATATTTACTTATTTCGCACAACATATATAAAGTACCTCCGAAGCAAAGCCTGAAGCAAAGAATTACTCAGTTTAGCTGAGTTTTCCTCAGGACTCCTGAAGTTGGAATCAACGAATCTTACAAGAAATATGCACATTGTCCAATATAAGACCAATTCAAATATTGGACATAAACAAATTATCAAATTTACACCACATCAATTTGAAAGAATTAGAATTAGAGAAATCATCAGGCTGTAAAAGCGTCCACCCTGCCAACATTAAAAATCAATTTTCTCTTCTCACTTACCGGACCATGGCTTGGCAGCGTTCCATAAGGTATTGTCTGGGGCAGTAGTCCTTTCTGCTTCATTAACAGCAAACGCTTCTGCTCCTCGCTAATATGAGAAGCCTGAGATTGAACATGTGGCTGCTGTTGTGGCAAGTAGGGCATCATGGGAGCTTTGTTCTGATTAGCCATTGGTGGGGTCATTCTCTGGCCCACAGGCTCAATATTATAATGAGACAGTGGCTTAGTGTTAGCATATGAAAGCATAGGCTGTTTGTTCACAGAGGTCTGCCCTATCGTATTTGGCTGTTGATTCATTATGTTCATGGGGTTTTGTGAGAGGTAGTTATTCATGGCCTTCTGAGGGTTGTTTGTCATAGTAGGCACCATAGGCTTTTGGTTATTAAAGGCCTGTGGGTACATCATCGGGCTATTTGGTTTGTCTGGATTAAAGGGGCCTCCAAAAGGGCTGTGTGGTGGAGCTGCAGGTGACCAGCTGGGTGTTGGATTCTGCTGGTGTGGCTGTGTGTGCTGCTGCTTTTGTTGTAACAGCATCGCTCTTTGCTGCTGCTGAGCTGCCATTTGTTTTAACTGCTCAGCTCGAGAAAGATCAGAACCACTTGACGGTAGAGGTCCTGGCCCAGATCCTGGCCCTGGACCCTGTCCTGATCCTGACCCAGAAGATGTAGTTAACAAAAAGCCATTTCCAGACCTTGCATGTGCTTGACTTTGATTTGGGGTTTGCTGCTGGGGTTGGCTCACAGACGTTACTGGTGAAGTGGCAGAAGCAGAAAGGGATGAAATACTTGACACAGAGGACACACTGGAGACTGTAGAGACATTAGAAAATGGAGGGCCGGATGAAGATGGCCTAACTTGTGGAGATCCCATCGACATCTGATTAAAAGGAGACTGGCACATCTCACTCTTTATATTCGTGTTTTCTGGTGGGATTGGGGTCTGTGATGTGGGTCTGATAACCTCCATCTCTTTCTTTTCATCAAAATCCTCATTAAACAGATCATGCATATCATCTTCCGGAACTGTGCTTGTTAGTTCATCAATTAATTCCTGCCATTCTTGCTCATTAAGGTTGATATCGGAGAACAGTTTGTTCTGGTGGAGAAGGGAAGCATCTGATGAGTCCATGCAACCTGGATCATCAATTGGCTCTTGTTTAAGCTCCTTGGTTAATATTAGGTTGAAGTCGTCTTCGTCTCTAGTGCCATTAGCCTGCAGGTTCACTCTGGCATGTCTGCTCTCTTTGCTTATGTCATCAAAGCCTGTCAAATTATTTCCGCTGGTTGGTATTGGCAATGATGACTTTATGTCAAGTTGATGCAGAGGAGAGACTGAAGGCACAGGGATCTTACTCGACAGGGTGTTGCTGTGGTCTAACCCAAGTCCCTCTTTTCGGACTCGTTTGCTACTTGGAGAGAAGCTGCTATCAGAAACTCCATTTTGCAGGTCACCATTTAACGGGGAACGTGCTCCTTCAAGCTTCCTCTTTACAGTTTCTTGAAGCTTTAAGAGGAACATAAAAAAAACTTAATTACTAAGACTCCACGACTTATTAAGAATAATGTGATTCGATACAATACAAACTTGTGATCATATACAGTTGAACTCAAATTGTTGCAAAATCCCGAGGAACAGGGAAGCATTTCAATTTGTGTTGAATTTTGTTTACTGAAGTTAATTTCCTGTCACAAATGATTATTCAACCAGGGCCACTTTGTAATGGATGTGACAGGAGCGTCAGATTTTTGTCAAAGTTGAGTTTTGTTGGTTTTGGGGCTTCTATCCCTTGGCATCTGTCTCAGCCTGGGTTGCTTTAGTTAGCATAAATGGGGGCAACTGGAGGATTCTAGCTCATGGGTGGAACTCAAGTGCAAATGAAGAGAAAGATCCCCCAAGAATATGGGGCTGACAAAGAGGGGAAGAGGCTGCTGCAAGGTACTCTTCTGCAAAATGTGACCATCAAACCTGCAACGGAAACCTCCTGAGGCATCCTTTCACTACGGCAGTCCTGAGGGATAGAATTCAGGTGGGGCGTGGAAAATTAACCAAGGATTTGGGCTCTTTACACAATCATTCACAACCCCCCAGCCCCCATACTCCCCGGCCTCCTCTACAGTTGCATGGAAGGGAGATAAAACTTTTATTCTTACTGGTGTGTAAGGAAGGAAATTGCCAGCAGGCCATGAGTCAGCAATAGCTCCATATTCCAACCATTCTCTATTGAATGTCGATTTAACACTAGAATTCTTTTCAGCAGAGTCAGTATTTAGGTAAAGCTGCCCTAAGTTACTCCAAAATAGTCATCTTTAGACGTGTAAATTCTATATTCTTAAGATTTTCAACTAAATGTTAAATTCCATTCACTACTTGGCCATTAAAATTTATGAAAATTGTGTGTTTTTAATTTCTGCAGTCATCCTTGCCCCTCAACTTCCTTTTCCTTACCCATCACTGCCGGACAGACCAGCTCACACAGCTCCTTTGTGGACTGACTGTCAAATTTATGAACTCATTCTCAAAATTTTCTGCAGTTTGGTTGTTTAGCAAAATAAAAAGTATAAAGCTTATGGGTCTAGGCCCGAAACGTCAAGTTTTCCTGCTCCTATGATGCTGCTTGGCCTGCTGTGTTCATCCAGCCCCGCACCTTGTTACCCCTAAAGCTAATTGGATGGTGTTACTTTATTTATACTCAAGACCAGTGTTTCTTTTGCTAGAATTTGTGAACGGAGGGAAACAGATCCTTAGCATTTTTTTCTTCTTTGAAGTTACACTGACAAAGAAACTATGTTAGATTCTTGCATGTACATATCTATTACTTGCTTCCAACATAGAGAAGGCCACATTGTAGAAATGTGAAGGAGCACCCAGATAGAAAGGACACATAGAAAACATTGGCTAGGGAAAAATGAGTGGTGATTATTTGACTTATATATCGAACATTAGATTTAATTTACAAAGCTGATTTGGGATACTTCTTTGTGAGAGCTTTTACCTTCGCATTATGGCTAAGGAGTATTATCCAGAAGGAAGCTTCAATATGGGGCTGATGTTTAATGGGCATTTGGGCTTGCATTTACTGATTTTTCAATTGAAAGTTGAGGGACAGCCCAGCCAGAAAAAGAATCATGGAATCCCCATAGTGTGGAAGCAGGCCATTCAGCCCATCAATTCCACACTGACCTTCCAAACAGCATCCCACCCAGACCCACCCCATCCCTGTATTTCCCATGGCTAATTCACCTAGCCTGCACATCCCTGGACATTGTGGGCAATTTAGCATGGCCAATCCACCCTAACCTGCTCATGTTTGGACTATGGGAGGAAACCCACGCAGACACAGGGAGAATGTGCAAACTCCACACAGACAGTTGCCCGAGGGTGGAATCGAACCGACTAACTGGCGCTGTGAGGCAGCAGTGCTAACCAGTAAGCACCATGTCGCTCCGTTCCAAGACAATGATTCTGTTGCCTCTTTCCTGCTCCTCCTCCTTCCCCCTGCCACTCCTCAGTTCACACTGAATTTTTGCTGGCAAAGTTGCGCAGACCACTACAAGGTTTGTCATGCCCTTTGGTAAGAACAGCACAGTAGTGCAAACAGCAAAAGCATTGTCAAATAACGCAAAAGGATTGTTCAATCACATTTTGTTTTGATAGCATTCCTTTTGTTATATGCGCACGTGAGTTCCATAACAGTGCCATCAGTCAAATGGTGGGGGCGATAGCTCTTTTCTTCCAGTAACCACCCTCTTGTTTGTTGAGGAGGCTCAAATGCTGATGGTACAGCAGAACAAAACCATCCTGACTGTTGTCAGTATAGTAAGCATTGGTCTGCAAGATGTGACCATTTCAGCATCATCAAGCTAGACACTGGAGGAGGGGAATCCCCAGTGTTTGCCATGTATCTCAGAATTAACATCAGGCACCTACAAAGCCATGGGTGTGCAGTCTACAAGTGGGGAACCCTGCATTCCTTGCGAAGTTGCTTGCTCTGTTTGCTTCCCTGCAGTAAGAGCAAAATAAGTTCACATCAGCCCTGTTTAGATACAGAGCTTCAGTCATCTCTCCTATGCAGCAAGAAGTTGATGAAAAAGGGAAAAATGGAACCAGAGTGGTCAGGAATGCATAAAAGGATTGTATGAGTTTTTAACGGTCTCTGAAAAAAAGGAGTAGCTAAAGGAAACCATGGCCCTTTAGAGACAGGAGCCATTGGCACATGGAATGAAGAAATAGCAGAGGGCACTGAAGAAATATTTTGAGTCTGTCATCAAAGCAGAAGATACAATTTATATACCAGAAATAGAGGCCATTAGGAACAAGGAACTTAAAATAATTACTATTCGCAGGCAAAAACTATCAGAGAAACTTATGGGGCTAATAGCCAACAAATCAGAATGTAATGGCTTACAATCTGGGGTTTGAAAGGGCACTGCTGCAGAAATAATGGATGTGCTGGATTTTCTAAAATCATTTTACTGAACCAGTCCCAGCAGATTTGAAGTTAGCAAATGTAACACTGCAAATCAAGAAAGAAGGAAGTTAAAAAAGAATCAGGGACCGAGCATCAGGTGTCAGAAAAATGGTATTTATTATTAAAGAAGCCTTTATAAATGCCCTTAAAAATCATAGAATGATCAAACAGAATCCAAATGGCTTTATGAAAACACGGCATGCTTGAAAAATGTATTTATTTTTTTTGAAGATGTAACTAGAAGGCTGGATAATGGGGAGCCAGTAGATGCAATATCCTTGAATTTCCAAAAGATATTCAATAAGGTGCCACATAAAAACAAAGGACAGGGGCTCTTGCAGATGGGTGCCATGTGTAGCGTAAGTGGAGGATCAGTAAACAGACAGGAAGTACAGAGCGCATTTGAAAGGTAGCAGGCCGTAACCAGTTCCGTGCCACAACGATCAATTCAAGGTCCTCATATATTTACAATCTATATTAACCGATCCAAATTTGCTGACAATGTAAAGCAGTAGACTGGGTTCAATGCTGGGAAGGTGCATCCACTTGCCCTTCTATTTTCAAAGTGGTTGACAAATGAACCTAGTGTGGTATTCACAAGGAAACAGCAGATGTAATACACACTGGGAACTTTACAGTGGATTAACTTTATTTAGTTTTATGAGGTGGGGGGGTTAGATGGCAGTAAAATCTGGAAAACAAACAATTGTTACTGAACACTGTGGTACTGATTGACAGTACAGACCCGAGCACTGTTCTCTTCACCCCACCCTTCTCTATCCATTTGAAAGGGAACAAAAGCAAGTGACAGGAAAAATGACTTTTATGTTATCTGTCACACAAATTGCATTAACTAGCCCAAGGTTTTGGCAGAATCATATACTGTGTGTGCATTTCTCCAGGACCAAAACAGCATTATGCACAAGCACTGAATTATGAAAGCTCTCTGGAGGCTCTGCACATCTCTGTCATACCACTGGCATACTCCTACAGGCCTCATGGTTTCCTCAAACTTGGACTGTCGTTCATTAGTTATTGTACTCAAACTAGCTTTGTTTCCTTCGTAACATATTTTGTGCCACACTTACAATGGTTCTTGTAAGTCGTTTGTTCCTCCAATATGTCTCTGCTGAAACTATATTACAGCTCTTAAAAGGATACTATTTTCATGCAAAATTGTTTTGGCAAACCTGTAACTTGTTTGTTTGCAAACACTTACAATGATGATGCAGATTGCATTTAAACACATTACCACCTCTCTTGAAAGCGATACCATATGCCGAAAAGGAGGCGTTTCATCTCTCTCCCCCAAAACAGGTTTGCTAAATACTTCTTCATGAACACAATGCTTCTTTATTAGCCTAACAGCAAAACAAGACCAAAAATATCTGGCATGAATGGGATCTCTGATGTACAAGCTCTGCTTGATCCTGAGTCATGTGGTCCACAAACTCTAGGGCCGTGTCGTCCAAAGCTTTTAGTCCTTATGATCTGTACATACACATCTCAAGGTACCTACGCAACGTATAAAATTTCAATCCACTTTCCTATTAGTTTCCTTGTAGCCGATAACAAACAGGTCATCATAAGAGGCAACAGTCCTGAGAACTGAAATGGTCCAAAATTAAAACAGTGAATTTACAGCACAGAAGCATGCCATTCCATCCAACTAATCTATGCCAGGTGTTTGACATAACTTGAGCTTCTTTCTGCTGTACTTCAGGGGGTCCAGTGGCACAGGGTTCATGTTCCTACCTTTGAGCCAAGAAACCTTGGATTCAAGCCCCATATGTTCCAGAGGTGTGTTATTACCTCTTTGAACAGGTTGATTAGAAAATACCTTATTTTAAAAAATTCTTTCACAAGATGTGGGCAAGGCAATAAATTGTTCTGAATGGCTTTCTAAGCCATTTCGGAGGACAGTTAACAGTCAACCACATCCCTGCTGTTATCAGGCTTTTGAATGGACCTCTTTAATGTTAATGCTGATCTCTCTCTCTGCACCCTCTCAGCAGCTGTAACATTGTATCGCGCACTCTGTTCTGTTACCCTGATGCACTTGTATAATACAAGTTGCCTGTAAAGCACATAAGACAACACTTTTCACTGTACTCTGGTACACAGGACAGTAATAAATGAAACCAAGATCAGTTGTGGATCAAGGGTCACACGTAGGCCAGACCAGGTAGTGGTGGCCCCAAAAGTACATTAGTGAGCCAAGTTTTTATTTACACCAATGGATAATAGAGATCATGGTCATCTTTGGGACTATATTTTTAATTCCAGATTTTATTTAATTGAATTTAAATTCCACCAGCTACCACAGTGGGACTGAACACATGATACCAGGGTGCTAGACCAGTGTACTGATATTCTGGATATTCAGGTGTTCTTAAGAAGGATCACTGGACTCGAAACGTTAACTCTGCTTTCTCTCCACAGATGGTACCAGGCCCGCTGAGTTTCTCCAGCAATTTTTATTTTGGCTCCAGTGATATTAACACTACAACATCACTCAGAACCGATATGAAGATATCTATCAATTCCTTTTCCCTCATGTACTCATCTAGCTTCCCTTTGAACATATTTGTGTTATTTGCCTCACTTACTCCATTTGCCGTTAATTTGGCTTTTCTAATCACTTTGGGTAAATATGTTTCTCCTGAATTTTTATTCGCAGCCAAATGTTTAGCCCCTACTTTTGAACTGTCCCCCACCATACCCACAATTTTAAAGACCTCTATTAAGTCAGCCCTCATTCTTTACTTGAAAAACAAAACAGCTACAACCTGGTCAGAGATAGGAAGAACTGCCAATGCTGGAGTCAGAGATAACACAGTGTGGAGCTGGAGGAACAGGAAAGTTGACGTTTTGAGTTGGACCCCTTCTTCAGAAATTCTGAAGAAGGGTCCTGACCCAAAACATCAACTTTCCTGCTCCCCTGATGCTGCCTGGCCTGCTGTGTTCCTCCAGCTCCACACTGTGTTATCTACAACCTGGTCAGGATCTCTTTCACTTCTGGTACCAGCTGTTGTAGACCTTTCTCACCTCTTGCCTAAGTCCACTCTGTCCTTGTTTTAATATGGTTACCAATGCCAGGGAGTGAATTAGAAATACAAGTTAGGAACAAGTTTCTTGAACTCTGTCAAAGGCTGGTCGGTTTTTGGGGAATGTGAGGGTAGACACCACTACTTCAACCACTGAATCTGCAGGAAGTTTAACTCCTTTTTGTTTGTCGTCCTTCAGTTACTGTTCAATGTCAGATTTCTCAGAGAAGCATTGGTTTGTTTTCGCAAAACACAACCACACATAGTCAATTGTAAAGGATGGAGGACCCAACATCTCATAAGAAAGCTCTGTCTACTTGGAATTGTTTAGTATTGGTTGTACTATCTGTGTGGCCGGAGATAACCCACTTGCCCTTCTGTTCACACAGGTTCAGCTGCTTCGTATCAACGGAGGGTTTTTGTTTTGTTCAAGCATCGCTATTGTTTAGCTTGTACAAACTGAAGGAAAATGCCTCTTTGTTACTTGCTATCTTAATAAGACATCAGCTCTTGTACAAATTAGTAACAGGAAGATCAGAGAAAGGCTTTCTTGCCCTGTTAATCAATAGGTGATGAAATGGAACTGTTTGTGTTGTGTCATTGTGGTGTTTGTGGGAGCAGCCCTGTTTCTTCCCCCAGACACCTTCCCCTCCAAAACTGAGATGGTTTCGCCTTTTACAAGAAGTGCAGCGAGGGAGAGGGTGCTCTGCATTTTATAAGATCATAAATGTTCTCCCACCAGTCTGGATTCAACCAGAAACCTAACAACAGAACTCCCAATATAAACAATTACTAATATGACAGTTAAAAGAGCTGAGGTAGTGCACACAAGAGCACAAGACAGTTGGTGCTGATTTTATCTGCTAAAGGCTAGACAAGCTGCATCGTTCAGTGCTCCTCGGATCCCAATCCATTTCCTCCCCCAAAACAACAAAAAAAACCAAGGAGATGTTACTATAGCAACAGACTAAGCTCGGTACAGCGCACCTCCCCCCAATTTCAGTGGCTGCCACTGTGACTTCAGAAGACAGTTATTTCAGCTACGCAAAGGAAGTGACCGGGTTATGCTACACTCTGGCTCTTTTTCCTCTACTTGTTATGTTACACACAGTAAGATGACTATTATGCATAACCGTCTTATGGCTTGCATTTATAAAACTCTTCATGTATCTTTAAAAGAAAGACAATTACATTCTCAAGGCCAATAAGCTGCAGTTCAGTAACTGTCCACAGTTTTCTTTGAATGTTCCTTCGAGGAGTAGCTAATTCCTAATTCATCCCTGGCTTTCTTCCAGAAAGTATCTGCTGGGGCCCCATTTCTCAAGAAACGGAAAACGTGCAGGATTTTTATTTATCAAAAATATTTAGCAGGGAGCAGGCTACCTCTAAAATTCTGACATTTCACTGAAATGAGCTCACACTTCAAGTATGACCATTCCAAAGCTTTGTTGCTTTCTGCACACAAAACAAAATTGTTGCAGAGATCATTTTGTCTCTTGGGCAGACATTAAAATATTCACGGAAATGTAGAAACAATCAAGCCCACATGGAGGCTGAGAGGACAGCAGCTCAGAATCCGATAGCTTCTCCTATTTTGTTTAAACAGGTAAATCACTGAAATTACTGTCATTTTAAATGTCTCTTCAAGACTAAACAAATCAGCAGGACTTACATAATCAGCCCATTAAAATCCCTGTGTTTAATTTCTTGCTCATCTTGTAAGAAAGGAATTAAACAGCAAACACAGTAACAATCCCTCAACCTCCTCCCTTTTTTGTACTGATAGTGTTATCCCAGCTTGTCCCAAGCTGTGCTCAGGGACATTCTCGCTTCAATGTGACCTGAGGGCTCTACTGTAAAGCATACCCATACAGTCAGTGGAGTTTCTGTAGGAAACTAAACTGCTTTCACACAGGTCTAACTTAATAGGTCTGCACCATACAAATAGATTTCCTGGGATAGTGTTCATGTTAAGTCAGAGAAAATTGCCAATTCCTGACAAAAACAGCATCACACATAATGTATAATTCTGAGGCTTAGACGGACCTATGTCTAAAATCACCTGTTCTCTTTAAGGTTATAAATACCAATTGCTATTAGGGGCACCTTGAGATCAATCATGTGGCAATTGTTTTCCGTTTAAGATTTTCCTAATTTATTGTTCTGTTCCCTATCTGTTCAAACCATGATTTGTTGCTGCCTTATCAATATGACACCTGAATCAATCCTCACGCAAATATGACACAACCTTTGCATGAGTTAAACTTCCTAGGGTAACAGTCTTGCCAGTGACATAATTAATATGAGATTGTACAGTTCTTGCTTTGATTTGCCTTAAACGTGTACCTTTAACACACAAGAGCAAAATAAGGTTTCCAAATGCAATAGGACACAGCACTTCTCTATCTGGTTGGGAAGGGGAGGGGGAGTAACAAGCACTTAACATTCAGACCCACTGCTGACAATATAATTGACTGAGAGATGCTTAACATATTATCTTGTCAATCACACTTCCTTCTCCTTTCTCCCTTACATTTCCCTTCCTGAAGGCAGTGACTCATGCTGAAAAAAAATGCTCGACAGGAGCCAGTATCCCCCATATCTCACTCAAGTGGGCCATCCTTCATATGTTATCAAGAACTGGCTTACTATATTAGTACAATGTGGAGGGCAGGTCAGCGTGTACAATGCTGATCGCTGGTGTGCGTGCCTTTGGAGGCTCATTGACCAAATCATCTGATCGGTTGACAGTGTCCGAAGCAGTCAATCAAGCACATAGACTATTCCAATTGACAGTCTCATCAGCCAACGGTGACTGATGTTCTGAACATGGGGTGAGCACTACAGCTATACTTAACCCTGGCTGCATTGGACTTCGACAAGTGAAGGAAATTCTTCAGCAGGAAAATTTGGATAGCAATTAGGGCTTAGAGACTCAGCCCCTTTTCCCCTTGTTACCTCATTGCATTCGACTCTAATAGCAGTATCCCTAATATGACCCTGGTAGACATGCCATCCAGCATATGCATAAATCTAGATGGTCAAGGATCATGAAGACCATAAAAAATAGGAATAGGAGTAGGCTGTTCGGCCCCTTGAGCCTGTTCCACCATTCGATAAGATCATGGCTGATCTGACATTCCTCACATCTACTTTCCTGCCCTTTCCCCGTAACCCTTGTTTCCCCTGATCAAGAATCTATTTATCTCAGTTTGAAATATATGCAAGGACTTTGCCCCCACAGCTCTCTGTGGCAAGGAGTTACAAAGATTCTCAATCCTTAGAGAGAAGAAATTCTTCCTCATCTCAGTCATAAATTGGGACCCACTTGTTCTGAGACTATGCCCTCTGGTCCTAGCCTCTCCCATGAGGAGAATCATCCTCTCCGCATTTACCTTGACAAGCCTCTTAAGAATCCTATACATTACAACGAGACCACATCTCATTCTTCTAAACTCCAGTGAGTAGAGTCCCGAGCTGTTTAGCCTTTTCTCATATGACAAGCCCTCCACACCAGGGATCATCCTCACTCTTCCTTAGTTATACACCGAGCTATTAGGAAAGCTTTACGATGGGTTGAAACAAGTTTAAAGTCAATAATAGTTAAGATGCTGATGTTTGCGTTGCTGCAGCTGGCAGCAATTCCTTCAGGAGATATGTTGTCGTGTGATGTCACATTTGTCCATCTGACACAACCCGCATAATATCTGTTATCCAGTTACATCGCTAAGAGGTCGAACCCTCTTTCTACTGCCCTCTGGGAAAGATGTCCACATTAGCATTTCAAATTGCTACCTTCAGCTGTTTTGTAAGCCCACAACAGAGCACGATGTGGGAACTGATGGGTGGAAGAAGTAAGCACCATTGCCAGGGATTAGACAGAAATGGAGCAGGCAGAAGATAGACCCACACTCCCCTCCCTAAGTTAAACCACACAGGGTCAATTCAAGAAGTGCTAGCCCGAGTTCCTTTCTAAATTCCACCAGGCCCTGGCCTGCCAGGATTCCACCCCTGGAGGTAAGGAATTTCTAGCTGAATGCATTTGTCTCCTTCAGTCAGTTACAAATTCATATATATCAGTTCAAAGGGGACTAACTCAGACATCATTTAATCTTCTAACTCAACTAAGTTCTAAACTCAGGCAACAATTTCAAGCTGGATGGATGAAAAGCATCTGAATCAAGGGAGTTTTGTATGTTAGCTGCATTTCCCACTGGGGAATAGAATGTTTTAAAGTCACAGCTCATCTGAAACAAAACTTGAATTCACAACAAACCAGCTGAAGTGATGTATAAAACAATGCTGCATTGTCACCTACATGTTCCTTATTCAACAGTGACGTCATTTCTTAAAGTATTTCACCGACTGTAAAGTGGGTCAAAACATTCAGTAGTTGTGAAAAGTGCGACATAAATGTAAGTTTTTCTTTCCTTTAATTGCCTAACTGTACGGATCCTTCCTTTTAGATTTGAAATCTGAAGCATCCACTCCCTCCACCACCGATGCTCAGTAGCACCACTGTGTACCATCCACAAAATGCACTGCAGAAATTCACCAAAGATCCTCAGACAGCACCTTCCAAACCCATGACCACTTCCATCAAGAAGGACAAGGGCAGAAGATATATGGTAACACCACCTTCAAGTTCCCATCCTGACTTGGAAATATATCACCGTTCCTTCACTCTTGCTGGGTGCAAATCCTGGAATTCCCTCCTGAATGGCATTGTGGGTCAACCCAAAGCAGGTGGACCGCAGCGGTTCAAGAAGGCAGCTCACCACCACCTTCTCAGGGGCAACTAGGGAAGAGTAATAAATGCTGGCCATCCAGCGCCGCCCACTGGCTGATGAAGTTCCAACTAACATTGCCACACAATTTTAAGGTTATGCATCCTTGTTCTGAACTGACCCTCATCCAGCAAAGAAAATCATTTCTTCCAGAAATTCAATGAGAAAAAATGTTTCAGAGGAATGCTATTTCCTTTTATCCACTGCCTAGCTCCACTAAGTATCCTCTTTGTGAGGTTGTGTCTCCCACATTTGTTCAGAAACACTTAAGTCAACAAATCACAACAACTTGTATTTTTCATGTGATGCTCGGCCCTGACTGCACTTGAGGTAATGAGGTGACCCAGGCATGTGGAGCTCTTCCATATGAGTTGAGCGCCCAACAAATGGGGTGTCAAGTCCTGAAACCTCCCTCGGGACCCTTGGCAACACACCCTGGGCTATCTCTCAGAAATCTGCACTGTACTATTCCTCTCTGCCTGGAGGAGTTTCTCTTGCACACTCTCTATTTCCCCACCCTCATTGGCCAGCTGGAAGTGACATCTATCCTGCCTTGCAGAGGAGGCACGTGGTCCCGGTGCAGAGCCCTTCATGCCTTTGCTCATTTGGAAACTGGCATGGAAGATATTTCAAGTTGGGAGTTTTGTAAAATCCACTGCTCATTTGATTCACGTCAATGTGTGCATTTGCAGCCCCTCTTTCATTATGTGAGGAGGGCTGCTCCTCAAATTCTGCTTACATTTCAGCCCCATGCACCTGGTATGGACAGACTTCCTTAGTGGCTCATCATCATTTAGGCAGCACTGCTGCCTCACAGTGCCAGGGACCCAGGTTCGATTCCACTTTCAGGCGACTCTCTGCGCAGAGTTTGCACATTTTCCCTGTGTCTGCATGGGTTTCATCCCACAGTCCAAAGATGTGCAGGTTAGGTGAACTGGCCATACTAAGTTGCCTGTAATGTTCAGGGATGTGTAGATTAGCTGTGTTAGCCATGGGAAATGCAGGGTTACAGGGAAAGCATAGGGGGATGGCTCTGGGTGGGATGCTCTTCGGAGGGTCGGTGTGGACTTGTTGGGCCGAATGGCCTGTTTGCACACTGTAGGGGTTCTATGATTCTAGCAGCTGCTCCTGGACCTGGCTAATGCAGCCATTAACAGATCCAAATAGTAGGCGATTCAGCCTGACTGTATGCCTCTCTTCCCAAGTGCCCATGCAGAGGGACCTTGTGATGCCCACAACCAGTGGACACTAGAGGCATTAGTGTCCATTACCATCAGTGAGAATGTCACTTTGATCATATCAGCTAAGCTTCCTTCAAGGGTTTTTCTTGTGTATTAGTGGTGTCTCTTTTATAAGGGGCACGTAGTTTCAATTTTTTGCCAAGGGTCCCAAGGGAGGTTCCAGGGCTTGGCACCAGGAATGAACGCCATTTGTTGGGGGCTCGGCTCAGATCGAAGAGCTCCACGTGCCTGGGTCACCTCATTACCTCAAGTGCAGTCAGGGCCAAGCACCACATGAAAAATACAAGTTGTTGTGATTTGATGACTTAAGTGTTTCTGAACAAATGTGGGAGACACAGCCCCACAAAGAGGATACTTAGTGGAGCTAGGCAGTGGATAAAAGGGCAATAGCATTCCTCTGAAACATATTTTTTATGGTTGGACCAAAGGGTCCAACCCAAAGATACTATCTAAATGTCACACATGTACAGCCACAGACAGCAGCATTCTAACGCAATAGCAGAAAAACGATGAATAAAAAGTAATCTGAGCACTTTGACTGGATGGTGCTGATTGAAACAGAGTAATATAGTCATCGTCGGTGTCATGAAACAATATTTATCCCACAACCTAGCTCACTAAAACCATAGAGTGAGCTTGCTGTGTGCAAATTGGTTTCCTGCATTGCAACCATTGGGTGACTGTAAGAGACTTCAGGACCTCCTCAGGCCTTCCACTTTTCTTTTGCAAACTTGCATGGTTCGGTATTTCTCGGGAGGCCACACATCCATTTTCCAGAAGCTGTCATTGGATGACAGAGCGAGCAAGAATCCTGAACAATTTTGCCGTTCTTAGCTTGGGGACACTATGGTCCATAATAAATCTGTTCATCTGACTTAAATCAAAAATCCAACTGTCTGATTTCAGATTTCAAATCTAAAAGGAAGTATCTACACAGTTAGGCAATTGCAGTCAACAGAGCCTGGCAGTGATATAGCTGTAAAACAGCCAATGTCCCCAGCTACCAAGTCTCCGAACTGGAAAGTGATGCATGACACCACAAAGTATCATTGCAGGAGAAACATTCCAGGTGAAAAGAAAAGCTGCACTTATTTTTCTGCTTTTTCTTTCTGTCCTAAGATTTAAAAACAAAGAGGCATTTTTTGCATTTATTTCTATATACTGAGAGGAAGATATCTCCTTCAAGCAAACTGAAATACAGAAGATAGGTTTGGTTTGTATTGACATGAGTAATATAGGTCTCAGTATAATTCAGCCAGTTCACAGCAAAGCTCTGCTATGCCTCACCCCTAAACAGGAGATTCCCTGACAGATGCTGCGGTGTGTTGGTGGGGGGTTAATTTTCTATACCAATTTGTGTTGCTGTGGGCCTGTACCTATTGGGAAGTGGAATGGAACGGTTTCAACTAATTTAATGCAAGGCTCTTATCAGTTAAGGCTTTGGAAAGGAGACCGGTTTGAAAGCTAACTCCCGTTCCTGAATGAGGAGAGAATGTTAGCCAACTAAGCCCCTAGTCACGTCAAAGTCAACAGGGCCGACCTTTCAAGGCAGGGACAGGAACTTAAAACTCCAGATGAATTCCAACCCTGTGTCTCAACTGGACTGCAACACAGCTATTAAATATAAATGCCTTAATTTGACAGGAGGTGAGCTTGATACCCAATTAGAAGGCCCCAGTGTCTCCAGGAGTTGGGGCTGTCTCCCTGGAACAAATGGTAAAGATGAGGATTGCTGCTGTTTTGCTGATTAGAGTGAGCAGCTCTTCGAGGTGAAACTCGGTTGAAAATGGCTTTGGATGTATGAGGACAGTGATAAATGAGATCGTTGTACCTATACAACTTCATTTAAAAATTATTTCACAGTGATTTACCTGGGCCCCACAGATGCACTGGAAAAATCATGTTAAAAAATTCCTGCGCCAAACTAACAGGTCCCTTAATGAGCATTGTGTGAGATACTGGGATCCCAAGCTTACTTCCAGAGCTGCTGTTCCTAAGTCCCAAGACTCTAGAGGAATCCAAGAAATAGTGCAACCTTCCCTGAAGCCTTGATTAAAGCTTTCTTCCCAAATACAATCCTGAGGAGCAGATTACATACAGCAGGACCTAGTCCTATTCTGCCCTAATGTTTACATAACTGTGCTTCTGAATAATTTCTAATAATTTACGTCTGAACTAGCACAAAGCGTAGTTACACATCACAAGCAGCATAACCCCAGTAACTAAGTGATCAATTATAGAGGCCAAATGGAGTCTTTAACCTTAGTATAAAGTAATCTGAAATAACTCGGAGACTTGCTTAATTTATCATTTGATAAAATTGGACCTTAGATCAGGTTTCAAGTTGGAAATGGTACAAATGGCAAGTCTTGTACCGCAGCCTTGCCAAGAGGTTTCTGGACTTATGGGATCTCTGAATGCAGACTAGGAAACAGCATCTTTCTAAGGAAGGTCCCTCAGGATACACTGCATGTTGGTGACTGGGCATCATTTCACGTCCCGAAATCCATTTTTACTCAAACAATGTTATAAATTTCTCCAGGGGTTCTTCCTTCATCTGCTGTTACTCTGGTGAAACAGCCTTAGAAATACTGAGAAACTGACACATAAACACCATACACTTTCATCTGAAAGAAACTGGCCAGCAACCTATTCTAGGTCAGAAACATAATCCTTTTGATTTCTTCATAAAATGTGTTGGATATATTCACCAGATTAGACACCAGAACTGGAAATGGCTTGAGATGTAACAGGTTTAAAGGGATGGCTTGAGATTAGTTAGAAGACAGGACAGACTAAGTGACAAAGGAGGTGCAAAGCTAAGTGGGCTGGTATTTGGACTCAAAAGGCAACCTCAAAGGTCACTGACCTGAAAAATTAACTTTGGACTTGGACTGAATCCTGCGTTTTATTGGCAATGTCTGAGGTGCGTTCTTATCTGAGGAAAGATGCTATTGCTAATGAGGGAGTGAATGAAGGTACACCAGACTGATTCCTAGGATGGCAGGTCTAACTTATGTGGAGAGGTTAGGATTATATTCACTGAACTTTAGAAGAATGAGATGGGAATCTCATGGAAACCTGCAAAATTTTAACAGGACTAGACAGAAGTAGATGCAGGAAGGATGTTCTCGATGGCAGGGGAGTCTAGAACTAGGGGTGACAGTCAAAGGATACAGGGCAAACCATTTGGGACTGAGATGAGGGGAAATTTCTTCCCCTACAGAGTGGTGAGCCTGTGGAATTTGCTCCTACCACAGAAAGCAGTCGAGACCAAAATATTGTATGATTTCAAGAACCAGCTGGAAATTGCTGTCTGTGCTGTCAACTCACTCACCCAGGGCACCTTCCCACCTACCCAAAAACAATACCTTTGAAACCTATGTTCAGCTTTCTTAATACATGCTTCTCCTTCATTCAAGGTGAAAAGTAGCTCTCCTGGGCCAAAGATTCGCCAGGGATGCTCAATATTCAGCTTCTCACCCTTGTATCCTACCTGCCCAGAATGGTTGACTGTGTCTAAGCCCCTGGTCTAGTAACCTAGGCTTACTGTGTCCAGACCCCCGATCCTCTGAAGGCTTTCCCTCCTTGACCAACACTTGCTGACAATCATAACAACTTTCCTTCCTTTGTGTCTTCACTAAATGGCAAGGCAAGACTGGCAAGTATTGGATGTCAGTGTCCATGGACACAGAACCCACTCTGATTTCCACATCGAGTTTTCTCGATGTCTAGCTGGTTGGTAAGATAGGGAGCTGAATAATAATGAGACGAGGTGTATCATCAACAAGGCATTTAACAAGCCATAATTCCCCCTTAACAGGCAACTCACTGCACCTCGCCTTGGCACATGTAAAAGACATAAAAGACAAATGCAGTCAGTCCCAATATCGATATTGATCTTGCCAGACTGCCCCTCTGATTACATCACAAGTCTTACCATAACACACACCTATAAGATCCCGTCCTATACTTCTGTCTTCGACAAATGCTGCCAGACCTGCTGAGTATTTCTGGTATTTATTTCAGATGTCCAGCACCTGCAGCATTTTTCACTTGATTCCTTGCTACCCTTGAAGCCAGTGGAATACAAATTGAACCAAATTACACAATCAACCTCAGCAACTCCATCTCAGCAACAAAAAGTCCCCAACTTCGTACTGCCCTGGGTCAGGTCAGTGCCCCAGGCAGAGAATACCAGAGCTTGAAATAACAGGAGGCATCTTCCTCCAACAGGCAGAATTAGGTCTCTAATGGCAGCTCAACCATGGATGTTTGCTAGTATTAATTATGAAACCTGACAATCCCATTTCTCATCAACATTGTACGCCACTTCCGTCTTTTACTAGGGTGAAGTCTGGCTTCAACTACAAGCTTGGGAAGGGACAGCTACATTTAAACATCTGAAAAATAAAAATCATAATATTTATATCAAATGCTCTTTGATGTACGAGTGTTCAAACCATCACCTGTGCATAACATGTGACCTACAAGTCTGGCAATCAAGCCCATGGCGCGCACACTGTTATTTTAATGTCTGGCTTGTCCTGTTGCAACTTGCTAGTTTGGGAGGTTTCAAACGGGCTGTTCTCAGCATTGTTGCTTTATTGTGAGATTAACAAAAATCCAATTCTGTCAGTATCAGCAGCTTGAGATACATAGAAATTAACCTGAACATGGAACATAGATTTAAGTTTTGGTTTGGCCCTCTAGACTTTGTGATGAGCATTTGAGATGCTTATGATGTTAAATAATTGTAGACAATCCAGGTTCAGCATGTTACAAGGTGACAAACTGAACCTTACAGTCCAGGAAGACCCCAGAGTCAGTCACAATTCCGTGTGGAGCTAGTAGTCGGTGGTGGTCACTAACCGCGACAATACTATGGCTTTAAGAGGTGTACTTTATCCTTTTATTTAATGAAGAGAAGTTGAGACAGAGATGCCAAGGGGTCTGCTCCAAGCCAATAATGTAAGCAGCTTGTGAGGCCTTGGGTTTATTTTTTATAGTTAGAACAATAGAAGCTGCCTGAATGGGTGGGGTCAAGCTCCCACAGAACCAGGATTTTTAGTTTTAGCTCTCAGCAGTTGCTGGGGTCTTGAAGCTGGATGTGGAAGCTCTTATTTCTCTCTCTGTTATAGCCAAAAGCTGCAGTTCCCTTCCTGCTGCTAGAATTACACGTGAGACAATCTGTTTTACTGAACTTGCCTTTGCCTAGGGTATATTTATAGCATGTTACTACATTGGAACAGTCAATTCATAGTAGTTAACATATATTCTTTTGTTAAACATTTTGATATAGTTACAGTTAAGTTGATTCTTTTCTTTATATTTTGTCCGTATTTTAACTTCAGTGTCAAAATAAAGTGTGCTTTGCTTAAAGTCGAGTAGTTTGACCAATCGAATTGCATCTGGAATGCAACAACTTTAACTTACCTTTAAAATAAGAAAACGTTAGGGTCTAGGCTATCTACTTAATATTTTTTCAGGGGAGTCCATAACAAAAGCGAGAGATACAAATGGGCCTTATTGTCTCTCCAGGTTACATAGGAGAACAGGCTACATGGTGGCTCAGTGGTTAGCACTGCTCCCTCACACTGCCAAGGACCTGGGTTTGATTCTAGTCTTGGGCAACTATCTGTCTAGAGTTTCCACATTCTCCCCATGACTGCGTGGGTTTCCTCCGGCTGCTCCGGCTGCCTCCCACAGTCCAAAGATGTGCAGGCTAGGTGGATTGGCCATGCTAAATTGTCCATAATGTTCAGAAATGTGTAGGCTAGGTGAATTAGCCATGGGAAATATAGGGTTACAGGGTCGGGGTGGGGTGCTTTTCGGAGGGTTGGTGTGGACTCAATGGGCCAAATGGTCTGCTTCAGCACTGTAAGAATTTTATGAAAAAATAATTTGAAGTTTCCACTCCTCATTGCTATCAAGCAATATCTACTAGAAGAGTTTGTGTGTTTGTTTACAAAGAACAGTCTCAAGTACAGGTGCAATAGCAGCCATCTTCAGTTAACACCTTGTCCCCAGTCATTGTTCTGATTTATATTTGAAAATGGGAACATGAGTGAGGTGCCATTTTGAATGGTACCTCAGCAAGTATCAGCCGTCAGGTGATTGTGAAGAGGAGGAAATAGGAATATAGAAATCATGAAATGGAAATGAGCCATTCAACTCATATACCCCATGTTAGCACTCTGCTGTAATTGTGCATTTGTCATATTCTGTGTGCCCAGGTACTTTCATTTCCGGTCCATCAACCATTCACTAAACAGTTTCTTAAAAGTCGGCATGGTTTCTAATTATCAACACTGATAGTAACTTTCGCAATCTCACAACTTATTGTGAAACATGTTACTCCTGTTCTCGGTTGTAAATCTCGGGCCGGCCTGTACAATTTGACAGGCCCTGGTGATAGGCAGCCAGCTTTGGCCCGAAACAAGCAAGAGCCTCATTACACACTTAAATCAGCATCCTCTGCCACATTTCAGGCCCTCAGGCAATTTTGATTTTCCACACGCTCTGCCCAGTTCGGCTCAGCATGAGGCAGTGAACGCATAGTTCTTAAAGGAACCCTTGCAGGTGGCTGTCAATACTGACGGCTCCTTCGGCCTATGCAGAAATTGCTGCAGGCCTCCCCTTAAAGACCTGCCTTTAGCTCATTTCTATGTGGGAGCTGACTGACCTTGCTCCTTCTTTGATTTTTAACGTACTGATTATCACAGACAGCTCCCCAATGTTGTTGAACAAGGCCTAAACCTTGAGAATAGATCAGGCCTTTTACACTCCTTATCAAGCAGGTGGCCTAGTTGCTGCAACACGCATCCAATGAACACCAACAATGAAAATGACCTCCTTCTCTTTCAATTTTTCAAGCCTTTCAGATTTTTTTTTCACACGTCGGATGTAGGCTTTGGTAGCTGGCCAGCATTTACTGCCCAACCTATTTGCTCTTGAGAAGGTGGTGGTGAGCTGCCTTGTTGAACTGCTGCAGTCCACATGCCGCAAGTTTAAAGTTAAATCAAAAAAGAAAGCCACCATACCCTGACAGCTGCACTTCCAACAGAGGATGGGTTCCAAATGCTGCCATGACCTTGACGTTTACTTAATTCATTTGGATGTCTAGTTTTACTTAGGTGGGGTGCATTAATGGGTGACTTCACTGCTCTCACATGGAGGGCTCTTGTGGTGCAGTGCTGGAGTCCCAATGTCTGAGCCATGATACCTGGGTTCAAGTCTCACCTCCTCCGGCGATGTATTGTAATGTCCCTGAATAGGGTGATTGGAATGGCCTCTTTCTGTGCAGACAGAATTCTGTACATGAGAGTCTCAAAACTCTGGGTTGCTGACAACCAGCCAGTAAATATCAGTCTGTTGTCACATAAAGAACTCTTGCGACACAGTGGTAGTGCCCCTACCTCTGAGGCAGGAGGCTCAGTTTCAAGTTCCTTCTCAGGATGTGACGGCTATAGAGGTGTGTCAACACATAGTCAAGCCCATTTCAATTAAAAAATATATATTGTTGGACCAGATTGAAAGAGGAACTACTGAGGAGGCAATATTGCCTCTTAGCTGCATTGGAACCTGAAAGGCCCAGGACTGGCATTTCTCAATTCAGGCCCTTTGAAGTTGACCTGCACATACAGCAGTGCATAAACATTTAAGGCCTGTGCACTTAAATAATTGTCTGTGCACTTGAAACCACATGGTGGTTGAAGCACATAATGAATATTTCTGTAAATAAAAGTTTGTAAACGTACGAAGATCAACCCCAGATCAGTCTTTCCATGCCTGGCTATCAAAATACTGACACACTCCCACAGGACAATAGGTTATAACTGCATTCATAATCTTGACATAAGAACAGAAAGCGCTGGAGAAAGTCAGAAGGTCTGGAGCACCATCTGGAGAGGCAGAAACACAGTTAACATTTTGAGTCCGATATGACTGGAACTCCAAGAATCTCTTTCTACAGACACTGCCAGAACAGTGGAGTTTTGACTTGTATTTCAGATCTCCAGCATCGCTGTACCTTTTCATTCATGATCTTGATGTCTGCCTTCAGAGGATGTGGTCTGACTGAATTTGTATGCCCAGTTCTCCATCAGAGAACATATTCTAATTGCACTCAATATTGCAAACATGGATATCATCAGCGTCCTGCAAGCCTTACGCTCCATTAAGAACTGGGATTTCAACTTTTTAATTAATGCTCCATTAACTGGGAATTCAACTTCTAACCTCAAGTTGGAAAGCCTGTCAATCCAGTGATTGCATGAAGAATTCAACAGTAGCATCCAACACATTGATATCAATCTATCAGTGTTTCTGGTGTCCTGTTGTATACAGAGCCTAGTGCAGTGCAGCAGAATCTGCAGGAACAGTTTTACTGAGGTGTTGCCATATCCTAGTTTGCCTCCATTTTATTTTTAAGATGTGTTGACCCACATAAGCTTCTTTTATTTTGCACTGTGACTGGATGGCATGCTACAGCAACTGGCTTCTGACAGATGGTAGTGCATGTTTCTGTAAACAACCTAAGTGGCAGGTACTGCAATTAGCATAAAGATACTGCAGAGCACAAAAAGCACAAACATTAATTTGTGAGGCCTCGATACTGGACCTAGCAAAGTGGCCACTTTAGCGCTGTTTCCAGTAGGTCTTAAGTACTGTGTTTACAGAGAGGCTGACACAAGAACATCAAGGGAGGTCACAAAAGGGGAGAATAGGAATGGAAATATCAGAATGTTCAGCTATGTGTGGGAAGGGAAGCTTCTGGAGGAGTGTTATTAGTAGAAAATTGATTAAGTTCATTAATTTATGGTTTTCTGAACTTCTTCAGAACGCCTGTTTTGAAGAAGAGTCCCACTTTCTGAAATAACTCCATAAAGGCTGGTATCCTGTCACCAAGTCATTCTTTATTTACACGTACACAGTACAAGACACTGACCCAGCAGCTAGCTCAGAGCCAGCTCCTAGAGTGAGCAGAATCCCTGACACTCCTGTTTATGTCTGTCAGCCAGGACTCCCTGATTGGGGATGTAAACCTGGTCCAATCAGGGAACTCACATGCTACAGGAGAATAAAAACATAAATTGCTGGAGAAACTCAATAGATTTGGCAGCATCTATGGACAGAAATTAGAGTTAATGTTTCAGGTCAAGTGACCCTTCCTTCGAACTGTCAGAATGGTTCTGAGGAAGGCTCACTTGGCCCGAAATGTTAACTCTTGCTTTCTCTCCACAGATCCTGCAGGACCTGAGCTTTTCTAGCAATTTCTGCTGCTTTTTCTGATTTACAGCATCTACATTTCTTTCGGTTTTTATTCATATTGTATGAGAGTCACCTGGCTGACCACACTTTCTCTCTCCAAAGTAGGTGTCAGCTCTGCTGAGGTTCTCCAGCAAATCTCTCTTTATTTCAGATGTCCAGCATCTACAGTACTTTGCTTTTACCACTCAAGATGACACAACAACGCCTCTTCTTCCTCAGGCGGCTCAGGAAATTTGGCATGACCATAAGGACCTTCACCAACTTCTACAGATGCACCATTAAAAGCCTACTGTCCAGGTGCATAACGGCCTGGTATGGCAACGGCTCTGCCCAGGACCGTAAGAAACAACAGTAGGTGGTGTGCGTAGCCCAGACCATCACAGAAGCCAACCTTCCATCCGTGGGCTCTACTTACACAGCTCGCTGCCACTGAAAGGTGACCAATATCATCAAAGCTCCATCGCACCCTGGTAACGACCTCTTAGAACCTCTTCTGTCAGGCAGAAAATACAGAAACCTGAACACACACACACACACGAGCAGGTTCAGGAACAGCTTCTTCCCAGCCATTATGAATGGACTCTCTAGCCTCAAATAACGTTGATCCGGCCTAGCGCACGCACTGTAGGCCTCTGTCTATGTCTTCTTGATCTGTACACCCTTGTTCACAATGATCTGTCCGCACTGCTCATAAACAAAGCTTTTCACTGTACTCCGTAGATGTGACAATAAATCAATCAATCAATCAATCAATTTGATGGTTAGTCCAATCGAACCTAACAATCCTGAATGCTACCATTATTTCTATGAATGCACTTTGTACACCCTGAATCCAATAAGCAACTATACACACACAAAAACTACATCAAAATGTACTAGTTTAAGATTCATGTTCAGCCAGTTCTCTGTTACAAAATCCACAGAAGGTTACTCTCAAACTGATCCTGAAATTCACATTCCCTCAAATTTTCTAACATTTGCCAAGTGCGATGATCCCTGCTGATAATAGCAGTGGGCAGGTCAGATGGCAGAATGAAACCTGGCCTGATCAATCATAGGTTTATTCATTTTTGTTCTGTTAGTTAACATGGTGGTTAGTGACTGAAACGTATTCACAACAGACTTTCAGCAAGAAACTAAACTAGGCTACCTCATTATGAAAGACAGTTAAAATTATATTAAAACACACAGCAAAACAAAATGGCAACCTGCTTGCCAACATTACCTAGTATAGAGACTCGAGTCCAGAGAAATTACACTCTTGTCTCAACTCAGATTTCTACTAAATGACTCCTAATAGGTTCTTTGCTGTGATCTATAGAGAGAATCCGATGAACCTATTCCAAGTCTGTCAACGTGAACTTTTCACAGATCTGGGAGCCTAAATGTTCTCATCTCTAATAACCTGCAGATTTCTAACCAAACCCTCTTGTGTTGGAAAGTTTGCAAACTAACCCGTTCTGCTGAGGGACTGATTCCCTGAACTGCACTGCTGCGGTAATCATCAGCAAACATCCCCACTTCTGACTGTAGGGTGGAGGGGAGATCACTGATGAAGCAGTCGAAGGTGGTTGGGCCTGAGATACTGCCGTAAGTTGATATTCCGTTGTTTGGGATGGCTGACTTCCAACAACCACACCCATTTCCTTTATCAAGGTATGACTCTAAGCAGTAGGGAGTTTTCCCTTTGATTCCCACTGACTCCAGTTTTGTGGAGGCTCCTTCATGTCATATTCGGTCAAATGCTGCCTTGATGCCAAGGTCAGTTTCTCTCACCTACAAAAACATCACATGCTGAAACTGTAGGACGTCGTTCAGCCCACTGAGTCTGCTTGCCATTCCAAGAGATCATGGTTGATCTGATAATCCCTTATTTCACCTTCCTGCCTTTTCCCCATAACCTTTGACTCCCTTACTGATTAAAAATCTGTCTATCTCAGCCTTGATATACCTAATAACACAATCTCGACAGCCCTCCGTGGTAAAACGCATTACCCTCTGACAGAAGGTATTCTGCCTCACTCTGAGGTTATGCCCTCTGACCCGAGAATCTCCCAATTTTTATACTCCTTGAAATAACGGCCAATGATCAATTTGCCTTCCCTATTACCCACTGCACTTGCCTGCCAACTTTTTATGATTCATGCACTAGGGCCCTCAAGTCACTCTGCACTGCTGCTTCCTGCAGTCTCTCTTCCTTTTGTATTTGTCCTGCCATTTCCCACATTCCATCTGCCACGTTTTTGCCCACTCACTCAATCTGTTTATATCCCTCTGCAGACTCTTGGTGTTATCCTCACAACTTGACTTCCCACCTACTTTTTTCAGAATAGAATCCGTACAGTGTGGAAACAGGCCCTTCAGCCCAACAAGTCCACACTGACCCCATCCCCTTACAACCCACCTAATCTACACACCCCTGAACACTGTGGGCATTTAGCATGCCCAATCCACCTATCCTGCACATCTTTGGACTGTGGGAAGAAACCAGAGCATCTGGAGGAAACCCACACAGACACGGGAAGAATTGTGCAAACTTCACTCAGACAGTCGACCGAATGTGAGAATCGAACCCAGCTCCCTGGAGCTGCGAGGCAGCAGTGCTAACCACTGAGCCGCAGTGCTGCCCTTTCATGTCAGCCGTAAAGTTGGGGACAATACACTCACTTCCGCCATCCAAGTCATTAGCCCATCTCTTGAGGTCAGCTCTTTGTCTATGTTTGGACCAAGGCTATACTGAGTTCAGGAGTGAAGTGTCCCTGGCAAAATTCAAACTGAATGTCAGTGAGAGGTTTCTACCGAGTTAGTTAGTAACCAAACCCCTTCAGTTTCAACTTTCATTGATGCATCAACATGTTACTTTACACATCCTCCTTTGTTCTTGATTTGAGGCTTTCACATTGCATTTTCAAGAGTCAGTTTTGTGCAAACAACATTTAAAATCAGAAGAGCTTGATAGATATCCAATTCTTGGTTCAGCACCAACTGGCATATTGCAAAAAGTGAAGAAAATAGGGCTTCTGGGGATGTGCTGCGTTGGTGATATGAATATAATTATCTCTTTCAATATTTTTTAATGGAATCTTCTAATTCTGACATCCTGCTGGCTCCTTCTTGGAAAAGTAAATAAATAGACCTTTACTCTAAGAATAGGCACTGAACATGTGTGAGAGGCTCTACATTGTGATAATGTCAGAACGAGATGGGACTTGGAAATGTAGGGTCTCAAACAGGATCTCTCTTATCATCCAGTGCGTATGTGGTCGTGTTCAGTTAAGCTTGTGCAGACATGATCTTGTTAGGCATTACACTGGCAGCAAATTGCTGTCGTTGAAGTCAGGCTGGATTCACACTTGCCGTGCTGAAGTTTGATATATATGGCACAGACTTTGCTCAACTCCACTTCTGACAGTGCTAAAGGTCAGGGCGATATCCCTCCTTTATTATAACTTCAGCACCTACCTCAGGGTTTCACAAACTGAGAGTGAGATTTTCAGATCTCGCTTTCTAAGACAACAGAATGCAGACTGTTTTCTGACACTTGCGAGGCCCTGTTAAATGCTTTTCTTCTTTTAAAAAATAATCTGCAGGCCTGCCCACATGGACTGTTGTCTAAGGAAGCCCTCTCACCAACTCTCTCACGGCCACATTTCACTCCAGGGTCACAAAGTGGTTTTAAAATGGGGTCACGTCAGAAATTAATTTGGGAAGCACAAAAAAGGGGTGGGGCGAAGGGTGGGCGAGCGAGGGTGATGGTGGGGCTAAATGGGAGACGCCCACCCAGTCAGATAAAAGTTAAATACTGTGGATGCTGAAAGTCTGAAATGCAAAAAGAAAATGCCGAGAGAAAAATAAAACTCTGCAAGTCTGGCAGCATCTGTAGAAACAGACACAGAGTTAACACTTTAGCTCCAAGAGGGTGCCAGACCTATTGAGGTTTTACAACATTTTCATGTTTTTATTGAGGCAGAAGCAGCGCTGGCAAGCTGAGAGTGCTGCAGCTGATGTCACACAGCCTTCCAAATGTTAAGATTACACCAAGCAACCCCCTTTAAAACTAGGACCGAAAGGAATTGGGTCTAAGCTATAATGTCACAGCGACACCTGCTTCCACTCCTCAACCAATATGAATCCAGGTTTGTCCTGGTGTCTACGCATCTAAAAGGTCAATTACTTTCTGGCCTTGCACTTCACCATTCTAGGTTATTCTCAGTCTTTGGGTCAGACAGTGTGCCTTTGCCTAGTCACTTTCCAGTGAGGGATGAAGAAACAAAAGGTACCAGAGGCTGAAATGCACATGTGAAACTACATTCCAGTTTAGGTGAATTGCATTCATCAGAAAAAACACTGAAAGGGACATTCCTTAGGAACGATCCCGTTCAAAAATTCTCTACTGTACAAAAATATTAAGCAAAAAATAATCATGCTATCTTTGAGAGAAAACAACTTTAGAAAATAAAAATCCCAGGGTCAAAATCCACACATTGTACAAAACTGAACTATGTGCTCCACCTTCGCAAACATCCAAAGGGCCACAATTTGATTTCAAACGGTGCAGGTCACTGGATTGGAATATAATTTACACAACTGACCAACTTGTGGAAAGTGAGTTCGTACTTCACATGGTATCTCCCTCGCTGCTGGGTCAGAAGTGTATGGGTTCAAGCCCTACTACAAATTTGAAGTAGTAACCTAGGTTTACAAAGCAGCCATGAGTGAGTGAGAGCTGCACTGAGTATAGTGGTGCCCATCAGATGAATGCTCAAGCCTAGGCTCTGTATGCTACTAATGTCCCAACCGCAGCCAGTCTCTGCAATGTAAAATGTTCTGGCCAGCATTCTTTTCTTAACAAAAAAAAACCCTCAGAAACTAATCATTCATCTCTGGCACAGTGCTGGTAGGAGATGGCAGATATCATTGGTGATATAACCTTACGCGAAACATTTCCAAGATATTCCCATGTGCTATAAAAATGCCAATAGTTTCCTGATCACCATCATTTTTGTTTCCTCCAAACATCATGCAGCATAGTCATTGATTCCACACATTCTGAGGATCTAAGCAGAGAGGTGAAAGCAGGTTTAAAAATTTTCATTCACAGGATGCAGGCATCGCTAGCTAGGCAGCATTTATTGCCCATCCCTAATTGCCCAGAAGGCAGTTAAGTGTCAACCACATTGCTGTGGGTCTGGAGTCACATGTAGGCCTGACAAGGTAAGGATGACAGTTTCCTTGTGTCAAGGACATTAGTGAACCAGATGGGTTTTTCCAACAATTGACAATGGTTTCATCATCATCATTAGACTCTGAATTCCAGATTTTTTAAAAAAAATTAAAATTCTACCACTTAAAGTATTGGCAAAGATCTGTAGCTCGGATTGTGGGTGAGGTTGTTGACTTGCTGGCTGAGCTGGTTTGTTTTTGTTCAGATGTTTTGTCACCATGCTCGGTGACAGCATTAGTGGAGCCTTCAATGAAGCTTCATCGGAGGCTCCACTGATGATGTTACCTGGCATGGTGATGAAACGCCTGAACAAAAACAAGCCAGCTCGGCCAGCAAGTCAACAACCTCAAAATTCCACCATCTACCATGGCAGGATTGAACCCAGAAGTTTACCTGGGTCTCCAGTTTGAGAGTATAGTGATAACAACACGAGGGCCATTGCGTCCACAGAGTGTTTAAAAGATAAATGACATTTCTTTTTGCAGAGGCTCTGCAGAGCCCCTCCTGTAACTTTGACAGATCAAGTCAAATACTAGAGAAATGGTATATGTGGCTGATTACATTGTTTCTCTGGGTGTGGTGGGAGTTCAGGGAAACCCTGAAAAACTTTTACTCAATCACTCTTATTTAACTGCTCAATTTGAAATGATTAATGCTGATTATTTTTAATTATTGCTTGTTAATAAATTGATCCATTAAATCAGCTCCATTTGCTTCTCATTAAATTTATTTGGTGAAATCGCAGACATTAAAGCACAGCTTCATAAACAATCTTCTTTAGCTACAGGACAGAATTCCACAGGGACCCTGCTGTGACTCCAGCAGAATTTCCTTTCTAAAGGGGCAATGAAGATCCAAAACAGAGTGGCTTTTTACAATTTCCGGAAGTTTCTACGGGGTCTAGTAACTGCCTCTTGTACACCAGGAATGGACAGGGAAGTGTATGCAGCGACAGTGGGTAATTCCCAATGACAGGAATTCCCATGGCTATGACCTAGAGATATCAAGTGGCATAGCTCATGCTGATTCTCCAGAGGAGGCGGCAAATTGGCCACCCACAGCAGGGTGTTTGCAAGTCCAGGCTGGGTTTGGGACTTGGGGGCTTGTTTTAATGTGAGAGAGGCTATCTCCTTACAAACTCCTAACCCCTAATATTCTGCATTCTAAATCTATTAGGCCCTGCCATTCACACTGCGACACACGTTCGGGCCTAAGTCCTTTTATACGCCTCCTTTTCAACTTCATTTTCAAATTCTCTTTCAATAAAATCTTTGCCTCAGAAGCCACTCGTGGATAATGTCTTATAATCTTTCACATCTCTGATTACAATGATAGTGAATTGTAACAGAATATGGAGATTTTGGCAGAGAATTTTCTATCCGTTTAAAACGAAAATTTACAAAACGCAAGTCAAACAAAATCTGAGTTGTTTGAAAATGAACTTATTGGAGAATGAACGCTGTTTACAGTGACAAGCTGAGAGGCCTTCTTCAGTCTTGCTGTTTAAACAGTTGCTCTCTTTCGTTCGCAAGTCAGCAAAGTGACTCCAGCTTTGCAGATGACACGAATGCATGTCACTTCACCTTTGAACCCATGACACTTAACTTATACATGCGCCCAGTTTACTGTTGGGGGAGGGGGTTCATGAGTTCTTTGGCCAAAACTGTCGTAACATTGGAAAGCCTAGTTTTTTTATGGTGATTGCACATCACAAAATGCCTGACTAACAGTGATTAGCAATGTTACTAGATAAAGCTTTCCATTTCACTGCCCAAAGATGTCACTGCAAGACTAACAGTATAACAACCATTCAAATACATTGTGTTCTAGGCTATGAACCATATACATCCATAAATGACATCATTACTGGATTCCATTTAAGTGTATGTTTACTCACTGCACCAACTACTTATCTAATTAATTTTTCCAAGTACAAGATATTTAGTTCTCTTAATAGTTTCTCCCGTTATTTCACAGGTACATTAATGGTGAGTATGAATGGATAAAAGCACGGATGGGAGTGGTGAGGAGGGAGAGATTAGATTATGGTTTAGTCGGTCCTACATCAGAGCGTACTGTTCTACACTACAATACCACAACAGTTCTGCAGCAGCCCTGGTAACTGTGTTTGCACACACCGTCTAAATGGTCGACCACGTATGAAACCCAAGCTTGACATGCGAATTGTGGCTTTCAGACTGCACTGAGTCATTGTACTGACTGAACCATGTCAGCTCTGACCGTGTTGGGATCAGAAGCAGAAAGCAGTGTCTCTCTCCCACAATTCCTTGACTTGGTGTTTCAGATGATGGATGTGCTCAGCTTTTTTGCTTTCTCCCTGCACTGTGTGCATGTCAAATTCCTTCTAACCCCTCCCCCACTTCACCAAGCCACTGCTAAACAAACACAAAGAACACTGTGTAGGATTGGATTGGGTTAATTCACCTCACAGTCATCTCAGCTGAACTCAATCGAGTAGATGGTGCTAGAAACCTATTTTCATTTGTATTACTTGTAAACTGTAGTAACCTTTTGAGCACTAAGTGGTTTTCCTTATACTAGAATTGATTTCCCATCAGCTAATCCCAATATGAACAATATACTCAACTTGGAAACTACAATTCATGAGTAGTCCAGCAGTTCTGGCAGACTATCTCACAGCTGAATTAGTGTAAGCCTTATACAGACTGCCTAGCAGCCTAACATCAAAGGCAACAGATCATTTCGCCCACAAATCTCAAGAAGGCTGTTGCCATCCAATACAAAATACCAGTAGCACCCCATCCACACCTTAAATATTCACCCCCACCATCAGCAAGGTGCATAGCAGCAACTCGCCAAAGCTCCTTTGATAGACTATCATCTGAACCATTGTCAGCATTACCATCTCTTCAAGGGCAATAAAATATGGAAAACAAATGGAATAGCATAGTGACTCAGTGGTTAGCACTGCAGCCTCACAGCACCAAGGACTTGGGTTCGATTCCAACCTTAGGTGACTGTCTGTGTGGAGTTTGCACATTCTCCCCAAGACTGTGCGGGTTTCCACCCACAGTCCAAAGATGTGCAGGTTAGGGTGGATTGGCCATGCTAAATTGCCCCATAGTGCCCAGGGATGTGCCCGTTAGGTGGAATACCCATGGGAAATGCAGGGTTACAGGGATAGGGTGGGTGGGGGGTTCTGAATGGGATGCTCCTCAGAGGCTCAGTTGTGACTCGATGGGCTGAATGGCCTGTTCCCGCACCGTAATGATTCTATGAAATGGCAGCATTGTGAGAAACACCTACAATTCTAAGAACAGCTCAAGGTCCAAAGGGCTGGTATCAGTTGCAGTCGAACGCTTTCCTCCAGGCCCAGTGATTAAGAATGCCTCATAACATGAACTCTTCTGGGCAGGCTTGGTGGCTCCCAGCAGACAGACTTTCTGAATGCCCAGGACTGGGCAGACCATGTTTTCCTTTTACTTATTCACAGGAGGCTGTCCTTGTCCTTGAAGGTGGAGATCGCCTGTTTTGTGGACCTAGAAAACTCTTGCAATGAGTCACTGGGGAGGCCTTATATCTGAGATGGTAGAAATTTTGTCTTTTTTTAATTCATTCACAGAATGAGGGTGTCACTGGCTAGGCCAGCATTTGTTATGCATCACTAACTGCCCAGAGGGCAGTTAAGAGTCAACCACATTGCTGTGGGTCAGGAGTCACATGTAGATCAGACCAGGTAAGGATGGCTGTTTCTTTCCCTAAAGGACAGTAGTGAACCAGATTGGCTTTTACAACAATTGGCAATGGATTCACAGTCATCATTCGATTCTTAATCCCAGATTTCCAAATTCTGCTACCTGCTATTCGAACCTGGGTCTCTGGGATAACAGTCCAGTGATGATACCACGAGGCCATCGCGTCCCACATCTCTAGATGACAGTGAACCTTGGTATTCACATCACATCAAAGTACATGGGAGATGGGCCTCATCACAGAGACAGCAGACAGTATCCAACATGGCAGAATGCTTGTTGTTGGCTATCAGCAGAGACCAGCCAATCAGGTTGGAGTCAAAGTGTAAATCAAAACAGTTCTCAGCCCGAAGGTTGTAGTCCAAGCATCACCCTGCTGCTCGAAATCTAAACCTGCTACAAGCTGGCTGAATGTATTGAGTCAGACCTGTGGCTGGAGGAAGGAGGGGACAACAAACAGAAACACACAAATGATCGGATAAACTAGAAGCAGAGAATATGACAATAACTTGGGTATTTGTGGTTGGAGGTTCTTGTGGTGAAATGAAGCATCTGAGTGGAAACTAAAGATATTAATTGCAAAAATACCTATCTCATAACATTCAGGAGAACATTTAAGATTCAGACCTCTTCCTGCCCTACTTATATCACTTGGTTTCAAACGAAGCAGTGTGTGAACAACAGTGTAGTCACTGTATCATGGTGCAGTGGCAGTGTTCCTGCCTGTGAGACAGGAGGGCCTGGGGTTGAAGTCCCAACTGCTCCAGAGGTGTGCAATAGCAACTCTGAAAAGGTTGATTAGAAAACGTTTCTGTAGCGAGACACACGGATCGGGAAATTTTCAATCCCAATCCACAGTGCCTTTACACTTTCTACAGTAGGTGTAATAGTAGGCAGCAGAGAGAGGAGCTATTAGCTTAAATTTCCTCAACACAGAGGTGGAACGTAGCCAGGCTAGCTGCTCCCCTGCACAATTCCATGGGAAATTTACATTCACCCACTCTTGGGTTCCAATTACAGACTTTAGGAACAGTCACTTGGGCAGCATATTGGTGAGGGGATAGCAATCATGAAGCTTCAGTATTGAGATAATGGCAAGAAAATCAGAATGGAAAAGATCATTTCATTGCACATCCTTTCCAAGACTCTTCAACAAATATCATGTCAAATTTGACTACAATGGCTGTGTTTTACAGTTTGTTAATGCAATACTGAATTATTATTGCTGACATTTCTGCTTTAAAGTCAGCCCCGGCATAGAAAACCACACACTCGCAGGAGTTGCTAGCTGGCCAAGATAAACTGACAAATCAATTGCTCTACAGAGACACTGCTCCCTCAAATGATTCATTCCTATCTGGTCTCCAGCGATGCAAGCCAGTCTGCAGCTGTTGTCACTAATGGTGCAGAGAACTTCCTCTAAAACACTCAACGAAATGACTGAAACAAAGCAAGACTTTGTGTAAAACACAGAGTACATTATGCCACACAGCATCACAGCCATACTATATTTAAGATGTTAGGTCTCACAGTAAATCAAGGGATATGCAGAGCGGGCAGTAAAGTCAAGTTGAAGCAGTAAAGTGGCCCTGATCACATGACTGGCAGAGCAGGCTCTAATAGAGACCATATAGGTCTTCTTCTGCTCCTATGTTCTTATAAAAACTTCAACATAATTGACACTCTGTAGACAACCACATCACATTAATCATGGTACAAATGAAAACAAAGTCAACTTGTATTACCATTGATAACCAATACAATAACCAAATAATCTTCTGTATTAGATAATTAATCTTCTTAGTTCGGCTTTTTAAGAGGTTTCAATTAAGATGCCGTTGCAATAAGACTCCTGAGCTGGAGCTCATCCGCTCCAACTGCTTTTCTTTTCCTTCTTTCCCTCTCTTGATTTTTTTTCGCTCTATACCTTTGCTTATCGGTTTCCTGAACCCAGACAGCATCAGAGGTGGTGACAGCCCAGCACAGACCTCAAGAGGGCCCAGTGCGGAGGAGACAGAAAGCCCAGCACAGAGATCGAGAGGGCCCAGTGCGGAGGTGAGAGAGAGCCTGGCACGGATCTCGAGAGGGCCCTTACTTACTTCTCCATGGCAAGTACAGGACCTGGCATCGGAATTGGCGGCTGCCACATTACTGGAGACGAGGTCGGCGGGGTAGACCCACAAGTGAAAGATGGCACCTGAGGATCGGGGACTTCGACGTTGGTTGGCTCTGGCGCTGATGGCAGCGGTGGAAGGGTATCACAACGATATTGATGAGGTGGGCCCAGTGGTGACAGATGTGACTCTGACATTGGTTGGTCTAGCATAGGCAGTGGCAATATGGTGGCAGAGGAATATCGGCCTAGCGGTGAAAGATGGCACCTGAGGATCAGTGACTTCAATGTTGGTTAGGTCCGGTGTAGATGGCAGTGAGGCGGTGGAGGAGGGATGGTAGGCGCAGGTGTCTTTGATGGTGAGCTGGTTCAGGACTGATGAACTCTTTTCAAACCATGGCATTTTTTAAAAAATCCCTTATTCTTAAATTATTCAAAATGGTGCCAAATCATGAAAGCTTTTCACTGTATTTTATTGTATTCTTACTGTAAAATACACGAGACAATAAAAATCATATACTTATTCATTCATTAAAATCATTCATTCAATTAATACACACACCCTTAAATGCACTTCTTTTAATGAACCATAGCATTTTAACCTCAGCAGGATACACGTACACACCCATGCACCGTCACAGGTTTCCGCTGGACAATAGTAAGAACGTCAGAAATTCAGGCCTTCAGTACAACGGTAACCATACTCCTGCTCCTATTGAACCCTGGGCTCTGGGAACTTGGGAATTCACCTTCATTGCGTTTTGTTAGGGCACTTTCTGCCCCCATCAGAAGGGTGTTGCTGGGCAACTGTTAGTTCGACACCACCATCAGTTCCTTGAATCAGCAAGGTTTATTAATGTCATACTTAATCACTTGTCACTTCCCCAGCCAAAGGAATACCCAGACTCTGGAAAATCAGATGGTCAAGGACTTAGATAAGCACAGGGAATGGTGTTCTGAGTCTCGTGTCAGTGAAGGGGCAGAGGAGAAGTCCCAAGAAGGTCAAGCTTAAACCATCCCTTGTCCTCCTACCACCACAAAGCAAAATATTGGAGGCTCTGTTCAGTTTTCTCATTCTTGTGAACTCTAAAGAGAACCACACTGGCTACTCTACTCAGGTCACAGTTAAAGTTGCACTCAGTGCCCAATAACATCAGGTTAGCAAATGTGAACTAGAGCCACAAAGCATTAGAAAGTCTAGTTTTCTGAGCATGTTTAGCTGTAATGATCTTCAAGGTAGCTAAGGAGCCAGTAAGCTGATATGCACAAATACAATCTTGGTAAAAGAGGAACTGAAGCTTTCTTTAGGAACAATCACCCAGAGACTTATCAAATGCCTGATTACAGTCCCATGACTTTCTACTACAAAGACTTCCACAACATTCTGACAGTAATCATGACACTGATGGTAATTTCAAGCTCGCTTATACTCACAGTCTCATGTCCACTTGCTACTGGCACCGCGTAAGTGGACCTCTGATGCACACTGGGGCAGACTTTCTGGGACACTTTGTCAAGACTACCTCACGCTTGTGGAACTTGTAATCAGCAAATTTTTTGAGGCCTTCATCTAATAAAAGAGAAATTCTGCTACTTCATCTCATTGGATCCCTTATAGGAGGCATCAAAGGAAAGGACATGCTTGTTCACCAGGGAAAGGGAGAACATTGTGCTGAGGTTCCCTTTGGTTTAGATGAGGAATAAGAGACAATGAGGCCAAGCAGGGCAGCACCAGCTTCTGCAGAAGAGAGGAATGATGCCCTGACCCTGTAATAACAGTACACCCCTTCTCATCTGAACCCTTATCACTAGCACCTTCAGTGCCATATATAAGAAGCTGCAAACCTTCTTCCTGAACCATTTAACAATGCGTTACCATGTTCCAACCAGTACACTCTGCAATATGCTCACAAAGGCTACATTTAATAAATAACGAGTGCTAAGCCCACAGGTTTCTGGTTTTGTTCAAAAGGATGGTAATCCACAATTACTGCTGAAGTTGTATATAAATCCTGTTTTTCAAATGGATGTCTTCCTAGTGCAGAATCCATTCAGCACCTGTATTCATCCTTTGGGAAAATAACTTCATAGGTATGTGTAAACTGTAAGATAGCTCAGTTAAATTTATCGTCCTTATTAATGTGGGGCTGTATATATATGTGTGTGTGTGTGGGTCTGTGTGTCTGCGCACGCGTGTATGTGTGTGTGTGCACGTGTGGGTGCACGTGTGCATGCTCTTACGCGTGTTTGCATGTGCATGTGTTGGGGATTGGCATGGATGGATTTTATGGAGACTAAACTTTCTGCATTTGAAAGTTTGTCACATAAGAATAACAAGTGGTGCCCTATGCTTACACATCACTCCGCAAATTCAAATATCCCCAGGGCTAAACCAAATTGATACATTCATATTGACATGTCACATTGCATCTCCTCTTCACTGAGTCATTAATCAGGGGCTGACACAGGAGATTCCTGACCATGAGATACCAAGCATGCCATTGGCTACGTGGCTGGTTTGTGATGCAGATTGCTGCCAACAGCATGGGTTCAATACCCACACCAGCTGAGATTATATTAAAGGACTCTCCTCCTCAACCTCTCCCCTTGCCTGTGCTGACCCTCAGGTTAAACCAATATCAATTATCTCTCTCTATCTCTCTCTAATGAGAGAGTAGCCCTATGGTCCAGTAGGACTATGACAACTTTACTCCTCCCTGAGACTCCAGGGTAACACTGAGCAGACAACCTGGGAACAGTTCACCTCCGAGATGACATGGTGCAGGGGCAAAGAACGGGAAGCCACAAATATAAAAGCAACCACATCACAAAGCAGAACATAACAGAATACAGAAACAGAATGAATTCAATGAACACGATTGTCTGAAATTACTACTCTGAGGTGACAAACAGCCTCACTCAGGGGAGGCAATGCCCGAGTGTTATTATCATTGGACTGTTAATCCAGACACCCAGGTAGTGTTCTGGGGACCCGGGTTTAAATTGCACCACAGCACAGGTGGAATGTGAATTCAACAAAAAGAAAATCTAGAATTAAGAATCTAATGATGGATCAATTGTGGGGTAGAATCCACCTGATTCACTAATGTCCTTTAGGGAAGGAAACTGCCATCCTTACCTGGTCTGGCTTACAAGTGACTCCAGACCCACACCAATGTGGTAGATTCTTAACTGCCCTCTGGGCAATAAAAGCTGCCTGGTCAGTGACACCCTCATCCCATGAATAAAGAATTAAAAAATTACACATACTACATTTTCCTCAAACATCTAATATTTCAGCTGTCTTTCTTTTGATACTAAAACAAGCACTAGCTACAAGTATACTACAAATAGAAAATAAACATGTATACTAGAAACATTGCTCTAGCAGTTCATGGGATGAATGAAATGTGCTTGTATACAGCACACTCATATCGCTCCCTGTAAAACACTTTTACTAATAATACAACTAAAAATGATCATATACCTTCAAAACTAGAATGGTTCCATTAAGTAAAGTGTTGACTTGCCCCACAGATCATTGTGCTACATTTGATGCTCACACTCTGTGCCTTGCCATTGTCTTCAATGGCCAAGTGAATATACATGGCATACAAAGAGTTAGAAAGGACCTTAGGGGAGCACGTGCCTCGGAAATCAGTCCGAGTCCTTGTAACACTGATCTAATGAGATATAATGAGCTCCGTATGTGTCCAGGCTCAATGACAACGTAAGCCTCCCCTTCCATTACAGAGGCAGGCAGTGGGTCGAGACTACTACAGGAGCTGCTTGCTGCACACTTTGAATCACTCAGCCACATTGCTTATGAATGGACTACATGCTTAAATAGATTTCAGTCAGATTGATCCTGTTTCCTTTACTAATTGGAGGCTGTTAAAACATGCAGCGTGAGAAACTGGGCTCGTTAGTGCCTGTGCTTTTGGGCGCTGAATGTCTTTTGAACTCCAAAATGATAACTGCAGTGCTTGTGCACTCTAATGCAGCTAAGTGTGCTGGGCACCATCTTCATGCAAGTGTTAATGCACAATGAATGTCTGTCTGACGTATGCAGAACAAGCAGATCAAGTTTTAAATCAGCGTGCGTAAATCTGATTTGACACCAACAAAGCCATTTTGAAACTCAATGCTCGACCCAATATCCTTTTCAAAACGTTGTACAACTGACCAAATAACTAGCAGTGGCCAGGATCTTCCACCAATGCTACTTAAAGGCATCACTAACAAGTTTGCAGCTTAGTTGCTGAATTACTTATTTTACTACAATTCTTCTAGTATTTAGTGCTTTCTGTAATTGCTAAAAAGTGCGTGGTATTGTGGCTGTTAAAGGATGCTTTGCTGATTTCAAGGCTCCTGTACAAACGAACTGCTCCCTGACATGAGATAAAAGGTACTGCAGATGCTGGAGAATCCAAGACAACAAGCATGGGGCTGGATGAACACCTCCTCCCACCCACCCTCCTGCAAAAATGCCATCCCCTATTCCCAATTCCTTCGCCTCCGCCGCATCTGCTCCCAGGATGAGACATTCCA
>JAHRHZ010000217.1:1934830-1958181 GCA_024137785.1 Ginglymostoma cirratum | reverse complement strand
CCTCCCTACCCCCCTACCTACACTCACCTTTACTGGCTCCATCCCCGTCTCTTCGACTTGTCTGCCTCCTCTCCACCTATCCTCTCCTCTATCCATCCTCTATCCGCCTCCCCCCTCTCCCTATTTATTTCAGAACCCTCTTCCCCTCCCCCATTTCTGATGAAGGGTTTAGGCCCGAAACGTCAAGTTTTCCTGCTCCTATGATGCTGCTTGACCTGCTGTGTTCATCCAGCCCCATGCTTGCTCCCTGACATGGCAGCATCAGTGGTGAATGGAGCACATGCAGAGCAGGACAAGTAGCTGGAAGAACAATGAGGTGGAGCTGGGGACAAGGGCTCTTAGGGAGAGACCACATCCATCTATCCAGGGTTTCAGAGAGCAAAGTTCCAACCTCAACCTCCTGAAGGAAGAGTGCGCGAGGACTCTATGATATCTCTCCATCACTGAGAACAAACCTCACTGAAATCTCTCAGTGGCACTATCCATGGCCATGAAAATGAGAATGGCATTGACATTTAAGTCATTGGCTCCTTCTAAGCAGCAGCTCATTGCATCATCTCACAGACTGTCATCCACTGATGCTGCATAAAGGGACGTCAATGTGAAACTTTCAATAGAGCAAATTGCATTTCATTCTCTCTTGCTATCTAGAAACAGGCAAAACTACTTGTGCAGAATTGCTAGGATTACAAGTTTCCCCAGTGGTGTAGGATGCAACGGACTAAATATGCACACTTTGTGGGTACTGCATGCCAACTCTCACATATATTGGAATCAAAAAGCATTCTGCTCCGTCATCAAAGGACAGTGTATCATGGTGGTCAATGCCCATTATTATCCTACTAGGAAGTCATGATGCCTTCATTCTGCAGCAGTCCACTGAGCCACCACAGAAAACTGAAAGAGGGGGCTACTGAGAGAACAAAGGTTATCTGCTGAAAACATGCAACATGCATAAAATAGATGCCACGACGCCACATGTAACATGACTAAGCAAGCCACTCAGACAATGCTTTTAATGCCTGACCTGCCCTGGACAGGTCCTACCATAACTGGCAGAGAGGGTGGTATGATATTTGGTGGTCTGTCAGGGGACAGCTGTTGCCACCAGCTCTCATACCAGCTGGAGGAAGAGGAGGACACAAGCCACTTACTGTACACAGTAACTCATCCAATGGCATTGTCACTGATTACAACTCCAACTTCCCACTCACCCAACAGTTCCACTCTTCCACAAGGTCCTCTTTTCCACAATGCAACACAAAAGATCATGAGTAAACGTAGATTTCAACTCAAATTTATAAATGGAAGAATATGTTATACCATTCACAAACGTCAACCAATTATCCTTGGGTACCCCCTTTGTGCCTTTATCTTTGTGTTACAGTGCTACCAGTGCGACTGCAATATGGTGGGTCGAATGTTTCCAACTTCCCCAATTTTTTCCTCTCCTTTCCTAGAGGTAGTAGGCTGGAATTCTGGAAATTCCACATGGACGGTGGAAGGCTGAGAGATTGGAACTCCTGTCTACCCATGCCCAAGCAGATCCTGGTTGGCAGGGCCTTGGATTAACATCTGATTATCCCAGTTGATGGTAACACTGGACAAGTCAGATCCCAGAGTAAACCCTCGCCTGATAAATCATATGTTTAATTTTTGCAGTTGGTTACTGTGGTGGTCAGTCAGTGAACATATTCTCAAAATGCTGACAATTATCTTTAATAAAACAACACAAGTTTATGATCCAAAAGAAGGAAAATAAACAAAGCTATACACACATCTATATAAAAGGCAGGAAAGTTCTTAATGTATACAGCAAAACAAAGCTTCAACTTGCTTCCCAGCAATATTCTTAACAGATACTCAACTCCAGTGTTATGTCATTCCTATCTTAACTCTTTCATGGAGTCATAGAGGTTTACAGCTTAGAAACAGGCCCTTCAGCCCCAACTTGTCCATGCCGTCCAATTTTCAATATTAATCTAGTTCCATTTACTTGCATTTGGTCCATATCCCTCCATACCTATTCCATCCATGTACCCGTCTAATTGATTCTTAAATGACAAATTTATACTTACCTCCAACACTGCCTCTGGCAGCGTATGCCAGACACATTCTGAGTGGAAAATTTGCCCCTCTAGACCCTTTTGTATCTCTCCCCTCTCACCTTAAACCTATACCCTTCAGTTTTAGACTCCCCTACCATGGCAACAAGCTGTTGGCTATTTACCTTGGCTATGCCTCTCATGATTTTGTAACCCTCTGTAAGGTCAGCCCCCCCATCTCCAACGGTCCTGGGCAAAAAAGTCTCAACCTATCCAGCCTCTCCTTATATCTCAAATGTTCCAGTCCAGGTAGCATCCTAGTAAAGGTTTTCTGCACTCTTTCTAGTTTAATAATATCCCTTCTATAGTAGGACAACCAGAACTGTGCACAGCACTCCAAATACAGCTGTGACAAGTTGCCCCAACTCCATTTCCTCCTTAACTGACTCCTTCCAGGTTTGATGGCATACAGACTCCTTTCCAGTTCTGACTGTTTGAAAGCTTCCATATAAACACATACAACTTGAAGACTTCACAAACTAAAAGTCTTCCACTAGGTTAAAACCATATTCTGAAATAGCAGAAAACCACTGGTGGCCCCTGATCTGTTTTCACTGTCTGTTATAAAAGTTCAATTTCGTAAAGAGTTCATCAATTAAAATCACAGGTATCCTGCTAGGCACTTTACTGAAGTCTTATGTTTTCTTGGAAATGATGCAGTTAATTCACTGCTCCAAATTACTTTCTGATTTTTAAAAAAATAGCCATTCACTGAATTGGAACAATATATCTATTCTACCTCTGCTTTAAAAGCCAAATTCCCAAAATGATAATATTATATTAATTATTTTTATCACATATCTGAGCCAAGATACATTGCAGCACTCCATCTCTAATGTGCTGGAATAATAGCCTTGAATCTTATGCTTAAGTCTTCTGTCTGTCACTTGAACCCACAACCTTCTGACTTAGAGGTAACTGCACTACCGCTGACCCACACTGCAGCTGAAAACATCTTCTTTACATTATACCTCTTACTTCATTTAGATCAGCTAAGGAGCAGAGAAGAAATCAAACCTTGGATCTTCTGGTTTATGTGGCTCAGTAACACAATGATAGTGTGCCTTGTGGCTCAGATTAGCAATGCCTCAAGTCTCTACAATAAGGCAGTGAGATGTGGATAAATAAATTAAAACTTCAGACTTGATACATCGTGTAGTCAAGAAATATGTTACAAACAGTATTTGAACTGCCCTGCTAGGAGCTAGTAATAAATTACAACTCAGTGCTTAACACAATGCGTATTTCCATATGTGTAAGGGAGGTGCTTTGATTTTCTTTATGTGAGCAAGTTACAGCAGCCAGCAACTGGATCACTGGTAATACAAAAGGTTTCTAAGTTTGGTGATAATACTTGTCTTTTAAATTGCATCCAGCTTCTTCACTACTGTAAACTGCCTTGTTTTTTGTCGTGTTTGTATGTTAACTGAATTTGCAGAAACAGTGACCCGAACAATCAATCAACCAGGACTTTGAAAAATCAGCAAAGGTCTACAACCTGCATTGAGGACACCAGTGCTTAGCAGTTATTGGTTTTTAAGCTGTTGCAGATGCTTGTAGAAGTAGCAGCTTTGTCATATTTAGCTATGTTGGCCATTCTCCCTCCTTCTACCAATATACACAAGTACACGTACACAGGACAAAGAAGAGAATTAATTTGAGGTCTCTGGACTGTATAGATATTTTTAATCAACCTGTTCAGAAATGTTATTACACACCTCTAGAACAGATGGGACAGGGACCCAGGCCACCTGGCTCAGAGAGACGAACATTACCCTGAACCACCTTTAAAATGAGCAAGTGCTGCTTGATACATTTTCTAATCAATCTGGTGTAGGGATGGTTTTGACACATCTCTGGAGCAGTTCGGACTTAAACTGGGGCATTCTGGTCCAGAGGTAGGGACGTCACCACTGCAGCACCAGAGCTCCCGAACAACATATCTGGACTTCATAAGATTTTGCTGAATACTGAGCAACCTGGGTTAATGACCCCAGTTACCATCTTATTCTCCCTTTCAAAAACCATCCCACTCCCATTAAGATGAGCCACTATCCTGTAGTGCAGCATTCTGTACCTTTAACCCACAGCACTCTTTATGCACCGCCACAGAAAACCTGCTTCTCTCCTAAGGTTCGTATTTGTTACTTTTGTGTCAATGAAGTTACTGTTGTCTTATGAGCAAATGATGCCATGAATTTTCACACTGTAAGGCCCCCAAAACAGCAGGTTTTGTCTGTTAGTCTGTTGTGTGCAGGTTGGTTGAGGATAACCATTCACCAGGAGGATCTTCCCTAATTTGTTAATAGAGCCATGGCATTAAGCTGAGACGTCAGTGGGTTTCAGTAGAATGTCTCAACCTGAAGACAGTACATAGGAGTCACTAGACAAAGAAATGACTAAGAATGATGGCTATCATCTATGTATTTCCTCCCACCATCCTCATGGTGAACTCCGCGGTAACAATAACAACTGCAGAGTGTACATACCTCTGCCACACTATGTCAACTCAACATAATTGAAATTATGTGACTTACATTTACTCAAAGCTGAAAGGGAAATATTTTTATTCAGAACTTCCATCTCGAGGAGACTTCTGGATCATCTAGATACAACAATCTGCTACGTAAGCACTGCCTGCATTTTGACAGATGTGAAAAATTCTACCACAGCAGCAGAGACAATACACAACATTGTAAAACAAAGGACAACACTCCTGATAAAATAACCCATAATATTCTTAAACAAAATCAATTCACCCCGTTTCCCAATGTTAACGGACCCTGTAAGATAGTCCAGAACCTGGATTTGCATCTTGGCCAAAAATTATTCAGTTCTTCCATGGGCCACAGCCCATCAGAATATAAAATTTTGTTGAAATCTGACTATCAGTTTATCAGGTATTTGCAAGCTGAGCAACAAACGTAAACAAAAACGTGAAGTTGTTGACTAATCACAGCGTTCCATCACCACCAGTTTTGCCTGGAAATAAGACAGAAAACCCAAGTAATGGAGACTATGGGAAAATCAGGCCCAAAGGCACCTTTATCCTCCTTAGCCTGGTACACTCAGCACAAGCCACATTCTTTTTTTGCTGAAATACATCATCCAATTTGCACTTGAATTAATTCGTTGTAACAGCTTGAACCATCTCATTTCAATGTCCGTTCCATGGTTTTACCACTTGCTTACCGATTAAGTACATTAATTTTGAATTTCAAGGGCTGGCCATGGCCATCTTTACCATACAGGACAAGGTGAAATAACTTGTCTGGGTCTACATCAGTAGAGAAGGCTAAGTCGACATTTGGTAGAAATACTCACAACCATAAATGGTTTGAAATGGGTAAAACAGGGAGAAATTGTTCTCAATGGCGAAAGGCTTAAAATCCAGATGACTTCCCTCTAAATAAAAGCTGAAGATGCTGAAAGTCTGGAACTAAACAAACAGAGAGAAAATTCTGGAGAAACTCAGCGGGTCTGGCAACACGGGTGGAGAGAGAAACCGAATTAACACTTCGAGTCCAGTTTGACTCAGAACTAAAGAAGAGTCAGGCCTGGACTTAAAATATTAACTGGGTTTCTGCCTTTACAGATGATGCCAGACCTGCTGCATTTCTCCAACATTTTCTCTTTGTTTGACTTAAATTTAAGGTGAATGGCAAAAGAGCTAGAGGTAACATGAGCAAACATTGTTCATTATACAAAAACAGAAATTGCTGGAGAAACTCAACGGGTCTGGCTGCATCTGTGGAGGGAAGATAGTGTTAGCATTTGAAGTCCAGTGACCTTTCTTCAGAACTCAGCACAACTGATCCTTTATGCGGTGAGCTGTTAATATCTGTAATGCACTTGTAGTGGATTTTTGTGATGTCGATGAAGGGATAGACAACCTCAAAAGAAATAAACATTCTATCGGCTATAGGAACAGGGCAGAGGAAATGGAACTAATTATTTAGCTCTACCAAACAGTATAGACAGGCTGGGCCAAGTTACCTCCTTTTCACATTACATTGAGTCCTTTTAGAACTCTAAAAATATCACTCATAACCCCTCTCACCCTTCTCTTTTCCAGTGAAATCATGCTAAATTTACACAATCACTCAACATAATCTAATCCCTCAATCATTCCAATTGGACTGTTCTTTAATTCTTCGATAGGTACAACATTCCCTTATGTAGTGTGCTGACCAGCATTGTACACAGTATTCTTTATAAAACATTGGTGTGACTGCACTGAAGTAGCAGGATAACTTCAGTATTTTGGTTCAATATTGACCTTTTAATACATCCCAATACTTGGTTTGCTTTACTCACTATCGTGACAGTTTCAATTTATAGCCAATCAGGACCCTCAGACCTCTTTAATTTTTCATACACATTTATTTTCTTTCCATTTAAGTAATCGTGCCTTCTTGGATTATTTTGGCCCCATGAGAGGCACTTTGCATTTTCTGCATTGAAATTTGACCCACTACCGTTCGCTCAATTCCCAGGAACATTCAAATCCTCCTCTAACTTGTCTTGTTCAGCTTTGGTGTATATTCCTACAAACTCTCCGTGCTGTGTTGAACTGTGTGCCTTGATCCTAAACTAGGGTTTCAAGTTATGCCAACAATGCTACTACTAGGCTAAGATCACATTTGACAAACACAGGCAATCTTATCCCATCCAGTGCTATAAACTTTGTGGAACTATGAGAAAAGACTTGGATGGTAGTCTAATTAACCCATTATAGGTTAAATAATGGGTTAAATAACCCATTTATTCTTTGGCATGACTGGATGGCATAAGCAACTAGGGAGTGATTTGTGTTCTGGAAAAAAAATTTAGCTTGAGAGGAAGAAGCGAACAAATTGGAAAAAAAATGAAGCATGAGAAATTTAACATCACTGCACCCAACATACTGTCAGTAAATAGGTACAATGGTATTGAATTTAACAGTGTGATGCTGTACATCAGGGGCCCCACCCAAGTGAATATAACCTGTAAGGCTAGTCACAAAACAGAAAGACGTAATACTACCACTGATTAAACTATTCTGACAATAAAAAGACTGTCAGAACTACATGAGACAGATGCAGCACATGTATTACAACATAAGTACTGACAAATGCCATTACAGTTCACAAGATTCAAGCCTTTGTTTGTTCTAATATTAAGAACCTAAGAAGCAAAGCTAATTAGAATCTTTAATAAACAAAAATTCTCTCCACTGAATAGAAATACCATAACAATAACAGGATAGAGTTTGGATGAACCGAACTCCAGTTGCTAAGGGGTTGACATCATCAGATAATTTTGCTTCTTCACGGCTGCCAAAATGCAAATAGGTCCTCAGTGATTGGTCAGATGCTAGCAGCGTGTATTAAAATTCACATTATCATGTCATATATTGCAGTGACCCTGAATTAAGTGTGGATTTGTCCAGCAACAGCCATCATTCAAGTGGCTGTTGTAAGGAGAGACAGAAACAAGAAAGGAAGATAAAAGAAGTAGCCTTTTTGGTAATTGTTCTAATATTTAAAGGAGCACTTAACAAATCATGTGAAAACATTTTCCTTTCACGTGCGTGCTGACAACACCCTGCTCTCTCAAATCTCCTCCTCTGCTACTAAGCTGTCATGCTGCTTGTCCAAAATCCAGCACTAGATGAACAAAAATTTCCTCCCACAGGTCCTGTTCCCCAGCCAGTGACTCCAAACCACTTCTTAGCAACTTCTGCAAGCAGACTGTTTGCAAAGTTGGTGTCATACTTACCCCAAACTGAGTTTCAAATACATATCCAAACCAACACTAAGACAGACTGCCCTGTTTACTTTGCTCATCTGCTGCTGAAACCTACATCCATTTGTGAGCTTCAAACTTGACAATTCTAATGCCGTCCAAGCTGCCCAACCACATTCTATCTGCGGGAAATGAGGTCCTCGGAAACTCAGCTTTCATTATTCTCAATTGCAACAAATCACGTTCACCCGTCATTGTGCTTAGGCCCAGCTCAAGTACAGCGTAGCTGGCTTTTCAAAAGGAACAGTAATACTTCAAAAGCCATTCGCAGTAAATAACATGCCTGTTGGAAGCCTGTGTTGACTGACCAACATTGGCTCCTAGGATAAGAAGCACTTTGATTTTAAAATTCGCACCCTCGTTTTTAAGCTCCAATGTGGCCATGAACCTCAATTTTTCTGCAGCCACAGAACCCTCTAAAATATTGAAAGCTAGCCTCTTGAGCAACCCAGATTGTTCATCCCTGCACCATTACAGGACTTGCCTTTGTCTGTCCACTCCCTACACTCAGAAACAACCCTCCCTAAACCTCTCCACCTCACCTCCTCATTTTCTCCTTTAAGTTCCTCCTTAAAACCTACTTTAATCCTTTTTATGCAAGCTTTTCATCATTGATCTTATGTGGCTTGGTTTCATATTTTGCTTGTAATGTGTGTTTGAACTACTTTGAAATCTAATATTGTATTAAAGGTGCTGTATAAATAAAAGTTGTTGTTACCCGATAGGTGAAATACAATGAGAAAAGAAACAGTGTTATTAGATAAAAGTGCTGCGGCTGAGCAGTTTGTTTATTTTAATCCAGGAATGCCTAACAGTGCTCGTTTTAACTGGTTTCAACTTGGTGATGTTTACACAGATTCCGCCTGCATAATGTGGAATGAGCTTCTTACGTAAATTGGGAAGCACTGTTCTTACTATTGACTTGTACAGTTATTCAGCTTCAAATCAAAACAAGACAAATCCATCTGAGTAGTCTGCAGTTACTGAGTGGGTGACATACCAGCACATGGAAAGCATCTGGAAGACTTGAGCTGCAGGGAACAAAGGGATGCAGCAGTTGTGGGAAGTAACCCCTTAATTTGTTGATGCTGTCACTGATATTACTGATTATGTATGGGGTATTCAAATAATTGTTGAACCCATTATGACACTTGTATCTGCTGCTGATCTAAAACACAAGGAAGCTGCTCATTTGTACTGCGTGCTGCTGAACTGCCTCTGGGAAGAAACAATAAGCTTATCTGAAAAACAGATTCGAGGCGCCGTATGATTCACTCATTTGTCTTCTTTAAAGCCGAGAAAAAGTCAGCCTTGCCTATCCAACAGGAATGTTATTTACTGCAAATGCCTTTTGAAGTATTACTATTCCTTTTGAAAAGCCAGATACGCCATACTTGAGCTGGGCCTAAGCACAATACTTAAGGCTGTCACACAAGAGCTGCTTTCAGCCCTCACTTTAACCAGCATTTCTTTGTGTCATTTCAATATATTCACCATGTTAATTTCATATGGGTGTGGTGAAATAATTCCAGCATTGTTAAGCGTCACACTGCAATAGTATTTACTTGGATTCAGTAGCTTTATTGAGTGCTATATATAGATGCTGGCACCCGATAACACTTGGAGCCACTCTTCCTCTTGTGCTTGTTTACATCCCACTTTTTAATTCAAGCGTGACTGTTCAAGCAAAAGGGCACAGCTCCCCACAGCCATTGCTGCTACAGAGTCTGAATATTCCCAAACCCAGTCCTCCACCCCTTGGTTATTTAACGTGAACTGGAATTTCTCTAAAGAAACAAATATTCTTGAACTTCCAAATAAAAAGAAAATCTGCACTTCTAGGGCAAGGCTCTGACGTGTCACAGCTGTAGCATGTGGGAGCTGGTGAATGCTAGAGCGATCCACAGTGACCACATCTGCAGCAAGTGTTGACTACTTGAGAAACTTAGGCTCAGAGCTGATGAGCTGGAGTCTGAGGTGCAGACAATGGGACACATCGGGGTGGGGGGAGAGTTACCTGCACAGTGTGTTTCACCCCTTAGATTAAGCATATCAAATTGGTTCCATGGTCAGGAGAGCATGACCGTGAACAAGGCAGATACGGGCTTCCACAATTTAGCTTTGGAGGCAGCATCAGCCTTATTCAATAGGTATGAGGTCTTGCTCCTGACATCAGGGAGAATGAGTGAACTGACTACAGCGTAATGGACCGTAGTGTCATTCAAGTGGGGTTAGTACAGACAAATGTAGTAGAAATGGAGGATGGCACAGTAGGGGATTAGATACTGTTAAACTGCTCTTTGCAGCAAAAACAGAGAGTTCTGAAGGCTGCACTGCCCACCGTGTGCCAAGATTCAAGGTAATCGTCACTGGATGACTATCTCAGACATGTGCATTTGGCACAGGTTAAATAAGGTTACAGGGGTGAATGTGTCACTCAAAGATTGTTGTGGGAGAAACAGGTGCTGATTTGCAGGCACTGATACCAGTACGGGGGGGAGAGAGGGGGAGAGAGAGAGAGAGAGAGAGAGGGTGAGAGAAAGTGAGAGAGCCCATTGGGATGGGCTTCATCTGAACCATGCTGGGATCATTAAATATAGGAGCAGAATTAGGCCATTCAGTCCTCAAGTCTCCTGAACCATTCAATCCTGGCTGTGATGATCCTCAATCTCATTCTCCTGCCTTCTCTCCATAACTTTTGACTCATTACTAATCAAGAACCTATCTACCTCCACCATAAATACACTCAATGACTTGGCCTTCCTAGCCATCTATGGCAATAAATTCCACAGACTCACCACCCTCTGGCTGAAGAAATTTCTCCACATCTTAGTTCTAAATGGTCGCCCCTTCATTCTGAGGCTGTGTCCTAGTCTCAGGTCCTAGTCTCTCCTACTTACGGAAACATCTTTCCCACATCCACTCCATCCAAGCCTCTCCGTATTCTGTAAGTTTCAGTGAAATTACCCCCTCATCCTTCTAAACTCCAAGTGAAGACCCAGAGTCCTCAATCGTCCCTCATATGACAAGCACTTCATCCTCAGAATCATTCTTGTAAACCTCCTCTGGACCCTCTCTAAGGCCAGCATATTCTTCCTTAGAAACAGGGCTCAAAACGGCTCACAATATTCCAAATGCAGTCTGACCAGAATCTTATACAGCCTCAGCAGTAAATCTCTGCTCTGGTATTCTAGCCCTCTCAAAATGAATGGTGACATTGCATTTGCCTTCCTAACTGCCAACTGAACCTGCATGTTAATCTTAAGAGAATCCTGAACTAGGACTCCTAAGTCACTTCAGATTTATAAAGCCTTTTCCCATTTAGAAAATAGTCTACACCTCTTTTCCTCCTAACAAAGTGCATAACCTCACACTTTCCCACATTGAATTCCATCTGCTACTTTTATGCCCACTCTCTGAACGTGTCCAAGTCTTTCTGCAGCCTACCCATCTCCTCAATACTACCTGCCCCTCCACCTATCTTTGTGTCATTGACAATTTAGCAACAATGCCCTCGGTTCCTTCATCCCGATCATTAATGAATAACGTGAATAGTTGTGGTCCTAACATTTAACCCTGTAGAACTCTACTCATCACCGCCTGCCATCGTGAAAAAGACCCTTTGATATCTCTGCCTTCTGTCTGACAACTAATCCTCTAGCTATGCCAGTATCTTGTTGCTAATACCCAGGGCTCTTATTTAGCAGCCTCCTGTGCGACACCTTATCAAAGTCCCTCTGAAAATCCAAATAGATCATGTCCACTGGCTCTCCTTTGTCTAACTTGCACATTACCTCCTCAAAGAATTCTAACTGATCTGTCAGGCGCGATGTCTCCTTGACAAAGCCATGCTGACTCAGCCTTATTTTACCATGCACATCTGAGTACTCTACAATCACAACCCTATTAATAGACTCTAAAATCTTACGTACAGCAAATCTATTAAGTAGACTTGTAGAAAGGGCTTTAATGGGTAGGGAGGATCGGAGTTCAACTGAAGTTTAAAAAAACCCAATAAGAAATGAGACGGAAGAGCAGTAAGGTAGTGAAGAGGAATGTGTGACTGGAATAGGTAGAAAATCCATGCAGCAGAAGGTAGAGCCAGAGACAGTAATAATGGTAAAAAGTCAAAGCTTAATATCCTTTATCTGACTGCAGGCAGCCTTTGTAACAAGACAGATGAGTTGATGGTACAAATAGAAATAAACGAATATGATCAGATACGTGGTTATGGGATGAACAAGGCTAGCAAGTCAATATCCAAATTTCCAGAAGAAACAGGCAAAAACGAAGAGGTGGTGGTGTAGCTTCGTTAAAAAGCATGGTATCATTGTGGTGGTGAGGAGTGTTATAGATATAACATGGATCACGACATGGAACCAGTTTGGGTTGAAGCAAGGTATGGCAAGGGATCTGGGTCATGGGAGGGAGTCATCCATAGGCCCCCAAACAGTTGCCTCACTGTAAAATAAAAAGTATAAATTCAAAAATAATGGAAGCAGCAAGAAAGGCACTACAATTGTCATGGACAATTTTAATCTGCATATTGACTGCACAAATCAGAGTGACTGGACGAGGGTGACAAGGAAGACAAATTGGTAGATTGCATCAGGAAGTCCTTCTTAGAGCAGTGTGTTAGAGAGTCATAGAGTCATATAGCACGGAAACTGACCCTTCGGTCCAACCAGTCCATGCTGACCATAATCCCAAGCTAAACTAGTCCCACACCCTGCGCTTCGCCCATATCCCTCCAAACATTTCTTATTCATGTACTTATCTAAATGACTTTTAAACATTGTAACTGTACCTGCATCCACCACTTCTTCTGGAAGTTCTTTCCACACATGAACTACTCTCTATTTAAAAAAAATTTCCCCTCATGTCTTTTTTAAATCTTTCTCCTCTCACCTTTAAAATATGTCCCCTAATCTTGAAATCCCCCATCCTAAGGAAAAGACACCAGCCATTCACCTTATCTATAACCATCATTATTTTATAAACCTCTGAAACCCCTCCTCCTCTTCAGTGAAAAAAGTCCCAGCCTCTCCAGCCTATCCTTCTAACTCAAACCCTCCATTTCCGACAACATCATGGTAAATCTCTTCTGAACCCTCTCCAGCTTAATAATATCTTTCCTATAAGTGGGTGACCAGAACTGCACACAGTACTCCAGAAGAGGCCTCACCTGTACATGACCTGTACATCCTCAACACAACATCCCAACTCCTATACTCCAAGGTCTGAGCAATTAAGGCAAGTGTGCTAAATGCCTTCTTCACCACCCTATCTATATGTGGTGCAAACTTCAAAGAACTATGTATCTGAACCCCACTGTACACCTCAGTGAGGATCCATGAGGCTCCATCTTCACGCACCACCCTTTTCGTGAAAAAGTTGCCCTTTAGGTCCCTTTTAAATCTTTCCCCTCTCACCTTAAACCTATGCCCTCTAGTTTTGGACTCCCTTACCCTGGGAAAAAGACCTTGCCTATTTACCTTATCAAAGCTCCGCACGATTTTATAAACCTCTATAAGGTCACCTTTCAGCCTCCGACACTGAAGGGTCTTTTTTTGTGCTGTACATCTCTATTACTCTATGTAATACCGACAAGAGATGAAAACGGCAATGAAACATACTGTGCCTTCTCAGATCACTGGCTCTCACCTTCTTGTCTTTTGTGAAGCAATTCGATATTTCCTTTTCCCATTCTCTTTAACTTTATACATTACCTCACCACATTGCTTCAGTTTTGCATATTTTTAATACAATAGTAAAACATTATCGATGACACCCCCAGCTTTAGAGTCAGCCCCGGCACAGAAACCATCAAGCATGCTGACTTATACACTGCTAGTTGGCTGAAATTGAATTTGATAAACTGACAAGTCAATTGCTGTACAGGGATACCGCTCCCTCAAATGATTCATTCCTATATGGTCTCCAGCAATGCTAGCAAGCCTGCAGCTGTTGTCACCAACGCTTCAGCGCAGAGTTTCAGAGACAATTTTGACTGAACAATTGAAACAAAGCAAGGTTTCACTGTGTAAAATATAACACATCCATCTCATTCTCATTGTCTCTGTCAATCAAGCACACAGGTATCCATTACATGAATCCTTGTTTGCATATTGTTGTGAGCTCTGTTCAATTTGGACTGATCGAGTGAAAATGACTTCAGTTGGAATTAGGCACACCGTGAAGACAGGTGCATTAGGGTTTAATTCTCATTAGAGCTGAAATACACTCGCCTCTTCCCTTTAAGTAAAGATTTGAATTTAGAATTCACATCACAACATGGAACCAAACTGGACAGACTGAAAGAAATTGACTTGCTGATGATCCAATTGCTGAGGACTCTGAAGCACACGTGCAGAATGTGTAGTAATTATTATTCCAATGAAATCAAGCTGGTCACCTATTACAGCCAGAGTACCGTCTTATTCAGGTAGCTTTTCTTCAATGAATTAAGGGCACAGGCAGCAAAGCATCTTTTCACACAGTCCCTCAGAGGTCACGTACAGAAGGCAATATTCTCGAGACAAATGGCAGAGACAAATGTCTTTGGTTTTCTTCAATATAATCCTGTATCAAGGCTTCAACCAAACCCGCTTCCACTGTTTTCTCACTTTTATCTACCTAACAGGATCATCATGATATTTAGCTTGATATTTAGCACCAATGACTGAAAGACATTTTGGAGTTATCATTTTATTTTTGCCAGAGATAAATGTTATTAGTGTGGGGAAAGCAATGACGTACAAGCTAAGGACTGCAACAGATTGTGCCTACTCACTAACTTTCAGATATACATGTAATATTTTTAATAACGATTTGGGCACAGGACCTGAAAGACTGTGGGTTCGATCTCTGATCTCTGGCGAATTAACTCATTTGATGCATCCTGGGCAAATAAACAGCCGTCCTATTCCTTATCCATGTTTGAAATTCACCTGGTGTGCAATTATCAGACAAGACTAACATGTCTTCATTGTCAAGAAGCCTGTTGACATTCACTGTCTAAAATCACAGATCAAGCAGGGCATCATGGATGAGGGCTGCGAACCAAATAAAACAATCAAATAATTAAAAAGTAAACTAATGAAGAATGGTTTCTGAGAGGGAAATTATCAGAGGCAAGCTTTTTGTCGCTTTTTGAGCTCTTTAATGTTTTGCTAATCGACCTGTTGAGAGATGTTATTACAAACCTTTGGAGCAGATGAGACTTGAACCCAGGACTCCTGGTCCAGAGGTAGGGATATACGACTGCACAACAAGAGCCCTTGTTAAGCACTTCAAACATACACTACCATTAATTAACCTCGAATAAAGCCCCCTGGGAATTGCACTGAGACACAGAAAATAGATAAGGAGGATATTTGGTCTGTCATGACAGTGTCTGCTGAAAAACATCCTCCTCTGACTGAACTCCATTTGCCATTTTTCAGGCCACGTGACTAGTCCATTGATATCTTCCTGTTCTCTCTAGTGTTCTTCCTTATAATCAACGGCTAATTTTTCTATCATCTACAAACATTCTAAATCTTTGATATATATGTATGTATGACATGACAAACAATGGACCTAGTACTGAGCCCTGCAGAATCCCACTGTCATCAGTCTTCTAGTCACAAAATCAACCATTGACAATTGCCCTTCGCTTCCTGGTACTGAACAAATTCTGTATCCAGCCTTCCACTCTTGGTTAGATTCTAATGAATCTTACTTTGTTGTGTAGTCTGCTAGGCAGGACCTTATCGAAGTCCTTGCTAAAATCTATGCAGACTGCTTGAAATGTAGTACTTCTTTTTAGCTACCTGAAAAAAAATCAACTCAGTCAGACAATGAGTTTCCTTATCCAAATTCATGCTGACTGTGACCATGACTGGCTGATACAAATCTAAATAACAATTAAAAAGAATACTATTCCTCAGACTTGGCTTCATCATCAAGGTTACAGTGGCCTAACCTGGGGTAAGCTACAATTGTCAATTTACAATGGTGTCATGTTAGTAGTTCTCCAGGCTCCCAGGACCAAACTTGCAACCGCAAGGGATTGGAGAATAATTGGAAAATTACTTTCTTCCTTGCTCTACAGCCTGGAATTTGTCTTATCTGGACATGGATCTGCCCACTGTCAAAGACGCTAAGCCTTTTAAAAAGGCAGTTTAACACTAATAAATGTGGAATTATGCAAATTGAAACTGTGACTGTTTCAAGTCTGCTATGGCTAGAAGTGTTTGGTTACCACTTCAATGAACATCTATTTGGTCTACGATCATTTTAAAGTACAATTTCCAAACTATGGGATGCTGTGCAAGAGAACCTTAGCTTGGAGCTCAGCTGCGCTTTCTGGTCAGCCTAATGTTGTTAAGTCCATGCACCAGCTGGGAAATGGGGAAGATGTGAGTGTGAATGCATGAAACATTTCATCATTGTGGAGTCAGTCTTAAAGTACCACACCTCCAACACCCACCCCCGCCCTCCCCCACACAACACTCCCTGCCTCTCACTGTCACACTCTTGTACAGTTAAAATTGGGGTTTTAATTACCTTACAACTTCATACTAGACACGAGAATGTAGCCATCATTCAAAGAAATATTATTGACCAAATTGACTGATGGGTGTGAATGGTGGAAGTTTTCAAACACTATTGTAAATTAGAATTACTTTAACTGACAGATTATGATTGTTTTACTTCCTGCAGTATAGCAGTCCGATGAGACAGGGAGACAGCGAATTGGTTCATACCTCAGGAAAGAATTGCCAAAAGACAACACTTCAAGGTACATGTTACAGATGGGGGCCCATCTGACATTAAGTGGCCACATTGCTGGCTATTTTCAAACAGCCAGCTTCAAGAGGCTAGCTTCAGATAGAAGAAACAAAACAAACCAACTACCGAGCCTCTCATTTTTTCTAAGTCTTCTGATTACAGAAGCAGAGAATGTCACAGGTCTGAGGTAACAAGGTGTGGGGCTGGATGAACACAGCAGGCCAAGCAGCATCATAGGAGCAGGAAAGCTTGACGTTTCGGGCCTAGAACCTTCTTTAGAAATGTCACAAGTCTGCTCACTTAGATTTAAAGCAGCAGTTGCTCTTTCTCTCCAGGTTTTAATAATGAGATTTGGGAAAGGACCCGTTTGGGTAATTTTAACCAATTAATGAAGCAGCGTATGCAAAAGTCATATTTATTTTAATAACATTCATTCAGGGCCATTCACAAGTTATAGCAAAGGATGGTCATGCAGTAGTTACTGCCATCGCCTGTAATCTGCGTGCTTTTTTGGAAGCACTACTTCAGCAATTTTTTCACGTTCTTCACAAAGGTCATCCTTATTGTAGATGGTATAACTCACGAAGGCAAGTCACCCTTTATTTACACGTGCACAGTACTGGTCCGGCTTCCTCAGAGCCAGCTTTCAGAGTGAACAGAACCTCTGCCACTCCTGTTTATATCTGTCAGCCAGGGCTCCCTGATTGGACCAGGTTGACAGCCCTAATCAGGGAACTCATATTCCATGAGGTCCATCTGGTTGTCCTCATTACAATCATGACAGTAAACACTCACAATTTGATGGTATTTTATTGACCAATTTGAACAAGCCGAGAGAAAAAAAATGACCAAACTAAGAGTCCGAATTCAAAGTAATAAGTCTCCTTTATAGACTTATACACATCAAGGAATGGCAGTGAGATGGGACAAGATACTTATGGAAGACCTCTAACAGGGAGTGATATAAAGAGTAAAAGAGAAACATAAAGAAAGAAAGTGACAGAATGATCGAAAAAGAAGAACACAGGTACAGAACAATCGAGGTGGGGACGGGGGGGAAGAGAGAGAAACAGAGTGAGGTGAAGCCAGCACTGAGAGACAGGCAGAGTGAGAGACACAGCAGTTGTCATGAGCTCCTTAACACAGTAAATGCAAGGCTGCAGGATTGCTCTGCGGGCCCCTTAGTGATTGATTTCAGTAATGACAGGGCTTTGTGACTTTTCAGTAGCAAGTAATAGCTGGATGAATAGGGAAAGGAAGGCCCTTGCTGTGCAAATGAATTACTAATGAATCTGCCGCTCTTTAAAGGACAATGCTTTTCTGGTTTGTCCCTTCTTAATTCCTCCACCATAACGTGTCATCAGAATGTTGAAAATGCTCACTGCTAAGCACAATTTATTGGTTAGTAGGCCGGTTCAGATACAATGTATTGTGAATGGCTTTGGCTTAAATGTACCATTCTTCCTCGGGCATTTTATATGATTGGAAATTTTAACCCCTAAAGATGCTGCCAACTGGTTATCATTAATCCTTTGGAATTATTCAGCATGTTGAAACAAGGGAGGGACGTCACCTCAGTGGCTGAGTTAACAGTGCAAGTGTCTAATAGTTGAGCCATGGAAGAGCCAGATCATCCCAAGTTTGACTCCTAATCCAAACTAAATCAGCGAGTTAGAATAACGCAAAAGACTTTCTAACCAGTTGCCAACCTAAGGAAACAGTAAGACAGCCCAGGTTTCTGCTCCTGTTTGTTGTCCACTGATGCTTGCTGGAAATGTGTGTGTGCACAATAGTAAGTTAGGATTGGTCAGGCTGGTCTTTCCCTTGCGACTACCCTCCCCTAGCCAATATTTACCACCCAGAATCACAGATTCTATCAAATGTAGAGTGGATTCATGACCATGTTGACAAACTAGTGAAGTGAGGTTAAACAGGTCCTGGAGATCTTTTGACACCTTGGCCACACAGTCATAGAGCTATACAGCACAGAAACAGACCCTTTGGTCCAATTCGTCCACGCCGACCAAATATTCTAAATTAATCTGGTCCCATTTGCCAGCATTTGGCCTATATCCCTCCAAACTCTTCCGACTCATACACCCATCTAGATGCCTTTTAAATGTCATAATTGTACCAGCTTCTGCCACTTCCTCCGGCAGCTCATCCCTTACACACACCATCATTTGCATGAAAAGATTGCTCCTTAGGTCCCTTTTAAATCTTTCCCCTCTCACCTTATACTTATGCCCACTGGTTCTGGACTCCCCAACCGTGGGGTAAAGTCCTTGTCTATTTACTCTATCCATGCCCCTCATGATTTTATAAACCTCTATAAGGTCACCCCTCAGCTTCCAATGCTCCAGGGAAAATAACCCCAGCCTATTCCACCTCTCCCTATAGATCAAACCCTCCAATCCTGACTACATCCTTGTAACTCTTTTCTGAACCCTTTCTAGTTTCATAACATTCTTCCTATAACAGGGAGACCAGAATTGCACACAGTATTCTAAAAGTGGCCTAACCAATGTCCTGTACAGCCGCAACATGACCTCCCAACTCCTACACTCAATGCGCTGACCAATAAAGGCAAGCGTAGCAAACACCTTCTTCATTATCCTATCCACCTGTAACTCCACTTTCAAGGAACTATGAACCTGCGCACGAAGGTCTCTGTTCAGTGATATTCCCCAGGTCCCTACCATTAAGTGCATAAGTCCTGCCCTGATTTGCCTTTCCAAAATGCAGCACCTCACATTTATCTAGATTAAACTCTATCCATCACTCCTCTGCCCATTGGCCTATCTGATCAAGATTCTGTTGTACTCTGAGGTAACCTTCTTCGCTGTCCACTACATTCCGATTTTGGTGTCATCTGCAAACTTACTGACCATACCTCATAAGTTCACATCCAAATCATTTATATAAATGACAAAAACAATCAATGCAACCGACATTGAATCTTGTGGCACACTGCCGGTCACAGGCCTCCAGTCTGAAAAGCAACCCTCCACCACCACCCTCTGTCTTCTACATTCGAGCCAGTTCTATATCCAAAATGGCTAGCTCTCCCTCTACCATGAGGAACCTTGTCAAACGCCTTACTGAAGTCCATATAGATCATGTCCATTGCTCTGCCCTCATCAGTCCTCTTTGTTAGTTTTTCAAAAAAAACTCATTCAAATTAGTGAGACATGATTTCCTGATCAGTCTTTGCCTTTCCAAATACACGTAAATCCTGTCCCTCAGGATTCCCTCCAACAACTTGTCCACCACCAATATCAGGCTCACTGATCTATAGTTCCCTGGCCTTTCCTTACCACCTTCTTAAATAGTGGTACCACATTAGCCAACCTCCAGGCTTCCAGCACCTCACCTGTGGCTATCAATGATACAAATATCTCAGCAAGGGGCCAAGCAATCACTTCCCAAAATTCCCACAGAGTTCTAGGGTAAACCTGATGCGGTCCCAGGGATTTATCCACCTTTATGCAGTTTAAGATGTCCAGCACCTCTTCCTCTGTAATATGGACATTTTCAAGATGTCACTATTTATTTCCCCATATTCTCTATCTCCATATCCTTCTCCACAGTAAACACTGATGCAAAATACTCATTTAGCATCTCCTGCGGTTCCACACATAGGCGGCCTTTATGATCTTTAAGGGTACCTATTTTGTCCCTAGTTACCCTTTTGTCCTTAATGTATTTGTAGAATGCCTTTGAATTCTCCTTAACCCTATTTGCCAAAGCTATCTCATGTCCCCTTCTTGCCCTCCTGATTTCTCTGTTAATCATACTCTGACTGCCTTTAAACTCTTCTAGGGATTCACTCAATCTCTGCTGTCTGTACCTGACATATGCTTCCTTCTTATTCTTAATCAAAACCTGAATTTCTCTAGTCATCCAGCATTCCCTACACCTACCAGCCTTGGCCTTCACCCCAACAGGAATATACTGTCTCTGGACTCTTGTTATCTCATTTTTGAAGGCTTCCCATTTTCCAACTGTTCCTTTACCTGAAAACATCTGCCTTCAATCAACTTTTGAAAGTTCTTGGACAATACCGTCAGAATTGGCCCTCCCCCAATTTAAAACTTCAACTTTTAGATCCGGTCTATCCTTTTCCATCACTACTTAAAAACTGATAGAATCGTGGTCACTGCCCCAAAGTGCTCCCCCAGTAACACCCAGTTACCTGCCCTGCCTTATTTCCCAACAGTACGTCAAGTTTTGTACCTTCTCTAATAGATACATCCACTTACTGAATCAGAAAATTTTCTTGTATGCACTTAACAAATTCCTCTCCATCCAAGCCGTTTACACTGTGGCAGTCCCAGAAAATGTCTGGAAAGTTAAAATCCCCTACCGTAACCACCCTATTATTCCTACAGAGAACTCCTTACAAATTTGTTTCTCAATTTCCCGCTGACTACTGGTGGAGGGGTCTATAGTACAATCCCAACAAGGTGATCGTCCCTTTCTTATTTCTCAGTTCCACACAAATAACTTCCCTGGACTTATTCCCAGCAATGTCTTCTCTAAAAACAGCTGTAATCTTATCCCTAATCAAAAAATGCCACACCTCCTCCTTTCTTGCCTCCCTTTCTATCCTTCCTACAGCATCTATACCCTGGGACATTAAGCTGCCAGTCATGTCCATCCCTGAGCCATGTCTCTGTAATTGGTGTAAGATCCCAGTCCCATGTTCCTAATTGTGCCCTGAGTTCATCTGCCTTACCTGTTAGGCCTCTTGCATTGAAATAAATGCAGTCTATCAGTCCTACCTCATTCTCTGCTTTGTTCCTGCCTGCCCTGTCTGTTTGACTTGCCCCTGTTCCCAACTATACCAATCTGAGATTGATTTCTTTCTTGACCATCCCCATGGGCAACGCCACCCACCCCCCATCCCCCCAACCTTTACTAGTTAAAATTCTCCCAAGCAGCTCTATCAAATCTGCCCACCAGTATACTAGTCCCCTTCCAATTCAGTCCGTCCTTCTACAGGTCACTTCTACCCCAGACGAGATTCCAATGATTAAAAAATGTGAATCCTTCTCCCCTACGCCAGCTCCTCAGCCATACATTCATCTGCTCTATCCTCCCATTCCTACTCTTACTAGCTTGTGGCACCGGGAGTAACCCAGATATTACTACCCTTGAGGACCTCTGCTTTAAATTCCTGCCTAACTTCCTATATTGTCCCCTCAGAAATCTCGTCCTTTTCTTTTCCTATGTCATTGGTTCCAATGGGTACAACAACCTCCTGCTGGTCACTCTCCCCTTTGAGAATATTCTGCACCCTCTCCAAGATATCTTTGATCTTGGCACCAGGGAGACAACACACCATTCTGATTTCTCGCTGTCAGCCGCAGAACCATCTGTCTCTGCCTCTGACTGGAGAGTCCCCTATCACAATTGATTGCTTGGAACCTGACGTACCCCCTTGTAACATTAGAGGCAGTGTCAGTACCAGAAACCCCGCTATCAGTGCTACATTCCGCCGAGAGTCCACCATCCCCTACATTTTTCACAACTGTATGACTGTTTGAGATGGAATAGCCACAGCAGACTTCTGCACTACCTGCCTCCCTTTCCCACCTTTGCTGGAGGTCATCCATCCACCTGACTATATCTTTGGTTTATCTGCCTCCCTGCAACTGCCATCCATCACACTGCACCCCATCCATCCCCGCCCCAGCCCCTGTAAATTCCTCATTGCCTCTAACTACCACTCCAACCAATCCATGCAATCCGATAGAATTCATAGCCAAACACACTTTGTGCAGACAGGAGTAACATGGAAACTCATCTAATATCCCACATCCAACAGGCCAACTAAACAGAAATAATTACCAGGGGTCAATAAACCTCTTGCTGTTGGTGGGACCTTCAGTGGAAGTGGGATTTGCTTCCTATAGGAAGGATGTTGTGAAACTAGCAAGAGTTCAGAAAAGATTTACAAGGATGTTGTCAGGATTGGAGGGTTTGAGCCAAAGGGAGAGGCCAAATGAGCTGGGGGTTATTTTCCCTAGAGTGTCAGAAGCCGAGGGGGTGACGTTACACAGGTTTATAAAATCATGAAGGGCATGGATAGGGTAAATAGGCAAGGTACATTCCCTGAGGTGGGGGAGTGCAAAACTAGAGGGCATAGGTTTAAGGTAAGAGGGGAAAGATTTAAAAAGGACCTAAGGACCAACTTTTTCATGCAGAAGGTGGTGCATGTATGGAATGAGCTGCCAGAGGAGGTGGCAGAGGCTGGTACAATTAAAATGTTTAAAAGGCATCTGGATGGGTATAAGAATAGGAAGGGTATAGAGGGATATGGGCCAAATGCTGGCATATGGGGCTAGATTAATTCAGGATATCTGGTCAGCATGGACGAGTTGGACTAAAGGGTCTGTTTCCGTGCTGTACAACTCTACGACTCTATGAACTGAGGCTACACTTCAAAATGATTAAATTGATATGATTCGCTTACATAAAAGGAGGATAAAAGTGGATGAGGGAATTTGGGGGACAAAATTATAAATAAGAATGAATTATAAGAATGAATAAAAAAGGCCATCTTGAGCAATTTCAATACGCCTAGCAAATTCTGAAATTAGAGATAACAAGGTGTAGAGCTGGATGAACACAGCAGGCCAAGCAGCATCAGAGGAGCAGGAAGGTTGGCGTTTCGGGCCT
>JAHRHZ010000217.1:1905598-1924830 GCA_024137785.1 Ginglymostoma cirratum | reverse complement strand
TCTGAGGAAGAGTCACCGGATCCGAAACGTTAACTCTGTTTTCTCCTCCACAGATGCTGCCAGACTTGCTGAGCTTTTCCAGTAACTTTGTTTTCGTTCCTCATTTACAGCATCCGCAGTTCTTTTGGTTTTTACTTCCTTTCCAAGTGTTGATTAATCCTGCCCTGTTCAAAATAATTTCCCTACCACTCATGTCAAACTAACTGGTCTGTACATACCTGGCCCATCCCTGCTGCCATTCTTAAACAAAGGAACCACATTAGCTATTATCCCGCCATCTGGCACTTCACCTGTGACCAGTAAAGTATTAAATATCTCTGCCAAGACCCCAGTAATCTCCCACCTTGCTTCCCAAAGCAGCCTGGGACACACCTCATCAGGTCCTGGGGATACAGATACCTGTATGCCTGTTAAAATATCTAATACATCCTCCTTATTAATCTGAACATGTTCGAAAACCTTACCATCCCAGATGAAATCCCTGGCTACAACAGTCTTTCTCCTTTGTAAATACAAATGAGAAGTATACGTTTAGTGCCTCACCCATGCTCCATTCACAGGATGCTCCTTTGATCGCAAACAGGTCCCATTCTTTCCCTGGTAATCCTTTTACACACAATATATTTGGGTTATCTTTGATCTGCCAAAGATATTTCGTGGCCCCCTTTTTGCAGTTCCAATTTCCTTTCTAAGCAACTGTCTATACTTCTGAAAGGCTTCCCATGTTTTAATGTGCTCTACCTGCCATATGCTTCTTCTGTTTTCTTTACCAAACTCTCGAAATCCCTTGACGTCCAGTATTACCTGGACTTGCTGCCCTTGCCCTTCACTCTTAGACGAACCCAATTAGCTAAGCTGTTTAACACAGTGAGCAGCTAATCTGTACAATGTTTCAGGTTTAATTTATCTATATTGTGTCAATATCGAAAGACAGTAAATGAGAGGGGTGTGAGAGAGCAGACAGAAGAAACTAGGTGTACCATGTGACCCCGCCTCTGACTGCTATCTAATGATTTACAACCAAAATGCCCCGAGTGGCACAGAGAGAAATCCAGTGATAGTAGGAAGCCTTCTGCCTCTATGTTGCTTACCCTGCCAACCTTCACCAATTAACGATGATGTACAGAACCTAGAAGCAAAGGAGTGGGAATAAAGATGGCAAATGACCAGTGTGGAGGCAGAAACAATACTAATCTAAAAATCTGCTGAGAGAAGGTGGCGCTAAACAGCTGCAACACCAGTTGCCATGCTTTAAATCCTTTAAAATGGCCCTGCCCCTTACTGGAGGAGCACAAAATACGATAAAGGGAATAAAACTACATAAATAAAAGATTAGCCTTTTGTATTTCCTGAAGCATATTGAAACCTTCCGGCGAAGCACGGATCTCCACAAAGTGATTTGTTAATATTATTCATAATGTACTGATTTACCATAAATCAGCATGAAAATTAACATTACTGATTTGGCCTCTTTTCCATCTGCAGTGTTCAGTACACTTAACAATTTGTACCAAGATAAACGGCATTGATTCGCTGTGATGCACAACCAGTGCCAGCAACAACTGGGGACTAGTACCAAAGGGAATTTTAAATGTGTATTGAGACAAAATGGGCATATTTGGAATATTCCCTTGTTTTCGGGATTTGTTAGATTTTGAAAAACATTTACACTTTAAAGGGAACCAAAACAAATTGTCACTGAGCATGTTTGTTTACACATACGGTTTTGACATAAATACGACACCATTTTGCTTATGTCTGCATATTGTCTCCCTCCTTCAAAGCTGGTCTGGAGGGTGAAATGTAATAACCTCAAAGGTGAAGCTTGGGTTTTATATTTATTTGCCTCAGAAAAAAAAATATTTGAATGTTAAGCATCTGAGCTTCTTGGTGGTTGGTTTGAGGATTGGTTGAGGGAAATGCAGGTAATCTTCTAAGGCCTAATGAAGGTGTTTCTGCTCCTGCAGTACACAACTCCTTCGTGTTCTCTCATTCGCCAGTATTTTAACTTGTGCAGCAGACAGACATTATACAGATAGATGGGATATTGATTATTTTACTGGATAGTAATCCGGGGACCTGGTTATTTTACACGATAGCAATCCAGAGATCTGGGCCAAATATCTAGAGAATGTAAAGAAAAATCAAGGCGATTTGGGAATTTTCTTTAATGTAAAAATGAAAAGAGCTGGTATCAGCTGAGAAAAAAAACATTAAAATAAATTTTAAAATGTCATTTAAAATCAGAGTGATTTATGAGGTACGGCAGGTGGCCATTCAGTCTATCATACCAATTTCTATACCCACTGGAGAAATCCAGTTATTCCCACTCTCACAGTTTCACTGTAGCCCTTCTGCAAATTTATTGCCTTCGAGTGCATGTCAAATTCCTTTCCAAGTCATCAATGGCTTCTGAATCCACCACATTTGTAGGAATTAGGAAAGGAAGTCTTCTGAATTCACAAGCTTTGGCCTACATGTGTCTTAAGCCTCTGGCCGAATTGGTCAATACTCTCACTGCAATTCAGTGACAGCACCTGCACCTCTGACTCAGAGATTGTACCTTCAAGTGCCATTCCAGAGATCTAAAGACACCTACATTATCCAGACTGGCACTCGGCTGCATTTTGCAGTGTTGAATGCCAGTTTTTCAGGTGAAACATTAAATCATGATCCTGACTGCTCTATAAGCTAGGGAAGATCCTGTGGTACTACTCTGAAGAACAGCAGAGATGTTATTGCACACATATCTGGGACAATATTTATTCCTCAATCTTCATCACTTAAAACAGATCATCTGATCATAATCGCATTGCTGTTTGTGGGAGAATGCCTCAGGTGACTGTCTGTTTGGAGTTTGCACATTCTCCCCATGTCTGCGTGGGTTTCCTCCAGGTGCTCCGGTTTCCTCCCACAGTCCAAAGATGTGCAGCCTAGGTGGATTGGCCATGCTAAATTGCCCGTAGTGTTCAGCAATGTGTAGATTAGGTGGGTTATAGGGGAATGGGTTTGGGTGGGTGCTCTGAGGATCGGTATGGACTTGTTGGGCCGAAGGGCCTGTTTCCACATTGTAGAGATTCTATGATCTATGATAAAACTGCTACCATTACACCAACCTTGTGACAGTGCCTACACAATCAAGCACTGAGAATTTTTTTCTTTTATTTCAGGCTTATATGTACCCCATGATTGATTCTCATTGGGCTGTGCTCAATGTGAGTTTTACACGGATCAATATATTTATTACATCTCTTAGGTGACTCAGTTGACTGTAATGGCTGACCAGCTGCTTCACAAAATCAAATTTCACTTCAGAAACCAAAAGGAAAGCAAAAACAAGAAGATGTAATGGGGCTTGTGTCTGGAATGACAGCTAAAAAGCACATGCAAATGGACACAGAGGAGACGATATTATGAAACAGTTGCAAGTTAAAGTTTTAAGGTCCCAGATGGCAACAATATTTAGAGTGTGTGACGTCAACGTTCAGGTTTAGAGTCAGTAGTGGGAGAAAATGATGGAATTGTTCAAGAACATTAACTGGAGCACTGGCTGGGTTTGTACAGTGGATTTACAAGATCGAGGAGTCTGAATCATTGGAGAGAAAATGATTCTCCTTAGACCCTGCAATACTTTTGCAGTGATCTCAGGTTTTTGCAATGGGCCTTAATAGATCCAATGGTCATATGGAGAAGTGGGAGTGAAACTAAGAGCAGTAAATTCCAGACAGTCTTAGGAGAGTGAACATTCTGTTACCCCACTCCTTGATGATCTTCGCTCTACTATAGAATAAGCTCTAAGAGCAAAGCACCTAAGTCGGATAGAATTTGCAGATCCTGGAGGAGGAGAAACATCTCAGTGACCTGAAGCAGGCTCTGCGAAACATGGGTACACAAGACAGGGAGGGTGCATGTTTAGAGGAGGTGGAGTCCTCCTGTTGCACATATCTGTGTAACCTTGGAGGTGACTGTCTTTGCATACTGAAAAGGTATTACAGCAGCCTTTACAAATTGGCCTGGGTTCTTCAGAAGAGGGAGAGTGCAGTAGTTCAATGTCGTTCAATTGTGATCTAAATGGCTATAACATGGCTACAGCTGCACCATTTTAGCCGTATGCCCAAATTATAGACAAAAATGCATTATATATGCATTACAAACGGGTGTATTCACATTTATGTTACTAAACAAAAACCACCATTCTATAATCAAGGCAGTAATGTTGCACTCACAAGAACAAGAGAAAATCAATTGTGCATGGCATGTTGACTTGCAACTTACCATTTTACTAACACATGCACAAAGTACACACGTATACATAGTGTCTTCGATGTTCATTCGCATAATCATTGAAAGGTTGATTATTCTCAATTCTTTTCTTCAATCAACCTTGTTGATGTCTTTTGGCAAGTGTCTTCTGACCCAGAGGGAGAGACAGTACCACTCCACCACAAGGCTTTTTATAAACCACTGCATCTGGGATTCCCATGGAGTCTTCCACCTGAGTAGTAACCAGACCTAAGTACTAGCAGCTTCCAGAATTGGATGATATTGAACATTTTCAGATTAGTATGGCCAGAACCACTCCATTTTTATATACTAATCAGAAATGCAATTAGCCACATCTGGATTCCCAATTAGACACCTGTGGCCAGTGGCTAACAAATTAAAAATCATTTATCAAATCTGCCTGGTGAATATGGATAAACCATGTCATATTATTCCTGAGACTTTTAATCCAAAAATTAATCAGTTGTGAAGTGAGCACATATTTCAAAATGAACTGGAACACAAAATATTAAAAATTTACTATTTTCCAAAGAAGAATTCCCCTGAACCCCCATGCCTACCCCCTCAGGCAAAGCGCTGAAGTCTACGTGTGGGCAAGTAAGCGCAATAACTGGAAGCAAACCATGACCAATCAAAACAAAAACAGAAGTTGCTGGAAAAGCTCAGCAGGTCTGACAGCATCTGTGCAGGAAAAAACAGAGTTAACGTTTCAGGTCCAGTGAGCCTTCCTCAGACCTGCTGAGCTTTTCCAGCAACTTTGATTTTGTTCCAGATTCGCAGCATCCGCAGTTCTTTCTGTCAGTAGCATTCAAAAATTGCTTCCTATAAAAGACTATTCCAAATTATGCTCTTGAGTACAGCTAATGTAACCAAGGAACTAATTCAGGGCTACGCTCCGGAAGTTTGTGTTTTCAAATAAACTTGTTGGACTGTAACCTGGTGTCATGTGAGTTTTGACCTTGTCCACCCCAGTCCAACACCGGCACCTCCACACCATGGCTACTATCGACACCACCAACCGCTGGCTCAAAGTGAAGAGGATCGCCGAGAAGATCACACATATCGACACAGACATCAAGTTTCTACAGAAATGCAAGAAAGCACAGAAGATCCCAAAAGGACTACAAATCATGAACCCACTCAAGTCGACTTGAAAGAAATTCGGGGATTTATATATACACATATTAATCAATTAAAACCTTCTAACTGATTAAAGATTTAACAGCACCTTAGGTTTATTTACTACATCCTCATCAGTTGTGTGACCCTTTGATCTTTTACCTATAAATTCTGTGTTCTGTGTGCTTCTTTCTCACTTCACCTGGTGAAAGGGCTACACTCCCAAAGCTTGTGATTTCAGATAAAGCTGATGGACTATACCCTGAGGTTGTGTGATTTCTGACTAATTCTGTAGTTATACTATGGATCTATATTTGAATGTTTCACACTCCTCTTACCTATATTCATGTTAAAGCCACAAATGGTTAATACATTTGGACAACAAGAAGAATAAAGCAGATTTCCTATTTTCAGGTGAGGCATTAGGCTAAGGTCCCAGTGCCCACTCAGGGGGAAGTATCTCATATGTGTTGAAGAGGAGTGGACAAGTTCCTCTGCTGCCCTGGTCAATAATTATGACTTAATCACATCAGTTAAAAAAACAGTCAGGTCAGCAGACTAACAACCCAGAGACCATGAGTACATTTAAAAAATACGTATTCGACAGAGGAAATCTAGAGTAGCTATTGCCTAATAAAGTTTTGTGTAAATGTGTTCTCTTCAGTAATGCAGTTGTGGTTCAGAAAGTACAACTGGCTTATACTAAAGCTGTTTAACCCTTTACTTGACCTCACTGGATATCCCTCATAAAATGGATTTAATTTTGTCAGTAACCTGCTAAAGATGAAATGCAACTTTTTTAAACTGCCTGCACAGAAAAATGTTCTTAGTGATACTTTGAGAAACATCAATATTAATCACCACTTCTTCCTTTGTTATTGTCAGCTTAGTTGGAAAGCATTCCAATGAGTAGCTATGCTCCAAAACAAAGTCAGGCCAAGTTCAGAATTAGTCCTCGTTAAAAGCTATAAAAATAAGCCTTTACTAACATTCCAACATACTTCAGTTCACACCTCATCATGGCAATTTGAGGATTCAGCAAGCAAAGACAAAACAAATAAATAGAAGTAATACCAGTAAGAGTGACCACTGAGCTGTCATATTGTGTTAAAAAAACCCAGCCTGTTGCACTTACACGGCCTGTGACTCCAGTTCCAGTTTCACATTAACACGGCAGATTCTTCGCTGCTCTGTGAACTGGCTCCAGTATCAAATCAGTATATCAGAGAAACTTAAAAAGAGGCTTTGGCATACCCTTAAGTTATGGTAGGTGTTACCTGAATAGAAGTTCTTTCTTGAAAGACCTATTCAACTCTCACGCAAACTGCGTCGGATGCAGATTTCTACTTAGCTGTGCCACTATTTCAAAATAAGAAACTTGTCAGAATAAAGAGTATTTTAAAAGTTTCGCAAGACTTTTACAAACATTTCCCTGGTCTTTCGGTGAAGAATTTTACTGGTAGAGCACAGAACAGTATAGATACTAAAATCCTCGGTCTCTTTTAAGTCAAAATATGTAAGTCAGATCTGAGGGCCACTGTATCATCACTGGCCTCATACATGAGGTGTTCCTTGGAGTGAGGAAGAACTCCCTTAACCACTGGAGTTGTATTGCAGTATAAGTCACCACATTCAGGACAGGAAACTGTGGTGGGGATTAAGTGCGAGAACAGTTGTGAAACATGATGGCATAAACTCAAGTGACATAGTGGTGCATATACAGTGCTTTTAAAAACAAGTTAGTTTCTCAGATATTGACTAGGTATTAGATTGGTACACTATAAATGCAGTACACACAATTTATAGAACATGTGTGGCAACTCAGCAGGCTTACTTCAACAAAACCTTCCCACAGTATCTACTACCATTGAGAAGGACAAGAGCATCAGAGGAACATCATTACCTCTAATTTAACACTAATCATACATTATAGGTGAAACCAGAGCAGGCTCTCGGCCTCAGCACGGACTCCCGGCCTCGAGAGCCTCTAAGTGACAATAGACTCCCAGCATTCCTGGCCTTCAGAGCTCCAAGGTGGAGCCTGGCACTGTCTGGAGGTGAGGTGCCAGTGTGGACTGGATGGGAGGACTGTTATTTTGAACTTTTTATTTTCTTTATTTTTCTAATTTTTTTCCTAAGAATTTGTACTCAAGAATCTGTATTTAGGTACCTTTGTACCTAAGGTGGCACTACAAGTGGTGACTTGTAAACTTTTCACTGTATTCGTGTGAGTACATGTAACAAAGAGCTAATTCTAACTCTACCGTGAGTTAGACATATGTTGCCGTACCTTAATTTTTACTGTGTCAACATCTAGGAATTTCTTAATCTGTATAATTGTAGTATCACACGGAATTCCAGCAATTCAAGGAGAACAGACCCTCTTATCTGCTTATACTGCCCTCTCCATGGATCCAGTCCACATTAGAGGAGGTAAAGTCTGCAGCTACTTCAGTTATTTTTGACTTTTATGAAGCTAGCATATGGCCTCACTTTCTGCACTGCTGCATTATAGCCCTCAGCAGAATAATCCATTCCCATATTCATTGAGTGGGGCTAAGAGTGGGGCATTGGCAATTAGGAAGTTTGGTTTTCTGAAACAGTCAGAAAGTTTGGCCACAAAGTTTGAAATGTGGCCACCCTGCCCTGTGCCAGTGACTGTGCCAAAGTTATCCGGTTCTCTGCCTGGGGTATGCCACTGACAGGCACCTGAGTTTATAAGGAAGCATATCTGGAGTGCCCACTATGTGGGCATGAAGGAAGTTAATGGCTTAGGTGTGGGGAGACAAGCAAAGAGATAATGCCCTCCATTAGATATGTCCCAAGTTCACTCTACAGTCAAGAGGTTGCAGCATTTTCTTTTGTTTATACACCCTGCTTTTCAAAAGTCTTGACTGTGATTTCTGTGAGGCCAATACTACCACTGCGGTTGTTAGCAAGTTTAGTGGGAATGTGCCAAAGGATTTTCAAGCCTGTTATTTGCATTGTACTGAACCGTGTACATTTTCATGCTTTCCCTAGCTCTTAAATGAACTCCACTGGATTATGTCATTATAGGCTGCTGCATCAGGCACAATTAAAATGTTAATGTAAGTGATTTAAAGAGTAAATTACCACTAGAATAGCAAAGTTCATCAAAAGTCAATGCTTCAAACTACAACAAAGCAGCCACAGTCCAGAAACAAAAGGCCTTTTTCAGGATAGTTGCCGTGCTACTTATTCATGTGTCCTCGATCCTGTGTTGGCATTATGAATGTCTCCTTATAATATCTGCTCATAGAGCAGGAGCAACGCAAAACAAAGAAAAAGATGAGGATGCTGATAGCCTCACTCATAGAGTATCCAACGTGAAGCAGAGAAGATGCTTTTATATTGTTTTGAATCAGGTTCTGGGAACCCACTGTCTGTGTCACATTCAATAGCCTGTTGTCTCTGAGCCACTCCCAGGAGACTGTTGGCTGCCTGTCACTCACAGGAGATTACTCTGCAGGATCTGACTTCTGCGAGCCCACAGCCTGTGAGCTCCTCCTGAGATCCCAATGTCCATCATCCCAATATCCGTGATCCCACTGTATGCGATTCTCTCCCAGGAGCCCACTGGTCTGTGCCCCCCTCCCACATAATCCACGATTTTTCAGCTGCTCCAGGGAGCATGCAGTGTACAAGTTGCTCTGGGGAGCCTTCTGTCTGTGAATCGTTCCAAATGCTGCCTGAGAGTTCTGCTGCTTGTGACTTGCCTTTGGCATTCCCAGCACAGATTACATTCATACTCCAGCTAGGAGGGCAACAACTTAGAAGCAACGGACTCCAACTGCCTTCAACTCCCTGACTGAAGGATCTCCACATCTGGATCTACACTCCAAGAGGTGTGCAGATTCCTTCCCATTTCTGATAATAGGCTTCCACATTCCTCAGATTAAACAGCCTCTCTAATCTAAAGCAGTACATACCCAGTAAAAGCACACAAAAGCACACAGTCAATCTTGATGATAGGGCAATAAGTGAATAAACAAGCCTTAAGCAATACCAAAACAGAACAGGCAATAGCACATCAGCAATGCATTATACAATCAGCCTATTTTCTTTCCTATTGAGCTTAATGTGTTAAAAGGGTCACTGATTTTCTACTACTTGCACGCTCCTTCTTTAAACATGCATTATCCTTCCTCAGACTTTTCACTATTGGCAATGTTAACGGAATCAGTTCACATGAACATTTCAGAACTTGTGCACCTCTGGTGCTAGCAACCTCATGGCTGAGCCTCCAGGTTAAATTCTCATTCCAGGACATGAGCTGGAACAAAAAAAAATCAAAGTAGACACTCAAGGGCAGTACCAAGGGAATGTCACACTGTCTGAGGTGATGAGATATTAAACTCAGGCCCTCTCAGACATAAAAGATCCAGTGGCGGTATTTTGAAGAGCACTGGAGGAGTCATTCCAGTATTCTTATTTCTCAATTTGCATCCGAAAAATAGCCATTGTTGCGCTTCTTCTCACAGTCAGTTTGTCAGTATATCATTAAGGGATGTCATCACTGGGTGTGTGATTTGCTAGTCTAAAGGTCACAGAATCATCTTAACTTTAACCATTTGAAGCATGACACACTACTAGAGTATGCTGTTCCGCTGTGACCACATAACCTAATAATAGTTACAAAAGTTATGTATCTGTAAATATAATAGTTGGATGTAAAGAAAATCTGTTGTTTCTCATGTTATTAAATACACATTGCTGCATCAGGTAAAAATAACCTGCAGGAGACAAAACCCACATGGTTAGCAATACTGACTGATTCTCCAGCATCAGCAGCCCCACTATCTCTGGTTGGCAATACTGAATGTTTATAAAATGCTTCAATATCTTCACGGTAGATATCTGGAAAACTAATTGAAGTCCAGCCAGACAATGGTTTTAGATAACAGAGAATTTGGACAAAAGGACAGTTCCTAATCTTTAAACAGCATCCATTTCCACAAGTACAGATCTGTAGATAGCACAGTGACCAATCAGAGCTCAGAGTCAATTTCTTTATTGGTTAAAGTCTAATTTTTTTCTTCAAGATAAAAGGAATTTCCAAAATGGCTAAAATTAAAAGATAAAACAAACAGTTAAGAATCTACTTTTGAATGAACACATAGTACACTACAAACAGCTAAAAGCCTAGAATTGTTTCAGAGATAGTAGGAACTGCAGATGCTGGAGAATCTGGGATAACAAGGTATAGAGCTGGATGAACACAGCAGGCCAAGCAGCATCAGAGGAGCGGCTTGGCCCGCTGTGTTCATCCAGCTCTACACCTTATTATCTCAAAAGCCTAGAATGCTATGTTCCTGAAAATGAAACAGAAGTAACGATCTCACTCAGAACAACACTAACTGCCAAGTCTGTTATCAAAGACGGGAGCATTTTTAATTTTCTGTCACGACGTAAAACTACTGGCCAATGTGGTAAAGGCTGAATAGCATAAACATTATTATGGATTAGGCAGCAATCTGGGACATCTTTACTGAATTCCAACTGTTCAATCCTATACAGTTCTATAGCAGAGATCAAGCAATGGATTATTCCAAAGAAAAGCTCTAAAAATCTTGCTTCTCATTGGCAAGGTGGGACTTCACAGCACAAACATATTCAATCTTTCTATGGACAATCAAAGATCCAAAAAGATTGGGAAAGTTTTTGAAGATCAGCTCAAGTTAAGAATTAACTTCAGGATTAACAGACTAAAACATGTCATACTATCAGCAAGCCCAGAGCATCTATTGGCCAGTTTTGGAAAATGCCACAGCAAAGGGATAGTTTTGAAAAAGAACTATCAGAGAGGTTCATTGGGTTAGTCATCATGTCCATGTCAATTAAAGACTTTAGAAAGGACCTTTCAAAGGGCCGTACTATTAACACATTACTTGAAGGCAGACGCAAGAATGAAGTCATAGAAGCAGGCCAATAACAATTACATGCTTTGGGTACAACTAACACTATTGCTATAGTCAGCAATGTGTGCCAAACCAACAAAATCTATAACAGATGTGCTTTGGTGTATCCACCCAAATGCTTTACAGCTTTTCTTGATATCTGTAAAGCATGTGGCACCAAGGGATATTAGACACACACATGCAGGAAGTTTGGTTCTAAAGGCCAAGAACAAAACACAGGCGATCAACAAGATGCTACAACACCACAATACTGGCAGCAAGGAATGTAAGAATGTACATATATCAATGAGATTCAGAGTCAAATAAACATAAGGCAAAGTTCAGATGAAGCTTTCCACATCACTATGCTCACATACTATGTCTGAAGCTTTTACAACTGTTAATATCATGTGGCTTGAAAAGGCAGGTCGATACACAGTTAAAACTAAAATCAACACAGGAGTTGGTGCCAGCATATTACCATGGCACATCCTGAAAGACATATACCTCAAGAAGTGGCGCTCCATGGTATAACCAACAAAGTTTCATCGTACCAGACCACAAGGCTGCTCTGTCATCAGAGAGAGATGACTGGTGGTGGTTTGACCACACCTCAGGCAAGGGGAGAGGTTGGAAAGATGAATCCTTCATGGTAATGTCAGCTGATGCAGGAATTGAACCCACACTATTGGCCTCACTCAGTACAACAAACCAGCCATCCAGTCAACTAAGCTAAACCAACCACCTCAAGACCCACAACAGATCATCAATTAGGTGGCAGAAACACGCTACACATCTCGGCTTCCTGAGGTCTTCTATCTCAAAACTTCACTGGTCCAGCTGCAGCAGAACAAACGGTTTGTGCAGTTTGCAGTGGACTCAAACTTCATAAGATATAAACCACACTCACTGTGGAGAAACAGCCCATACATGGCACAAACAAATTAGTCAACAATCCCCCATGTTCTGACTTTGAAATGAAATAAAGCCAGGTAACCAGGCTAATTGCATCTAACATGCCGGCCAAATTGCCTGACCTACACACGGACCGAAATATTCCTCTTGATCGACACACTGATGTTCTAGACTATAAAGTTGAAGACATTCTCAATGTTGATCTGTACACCATGGCCAGAACTGTTGTGAACAATGCAACTGTCAACTGCCCAAGGTGAGCAACAAGAGCTACAACAGATCATTATCCAAGAACGGTCTAACAGCATTAAGGAAATATTGTCACAATACACCAGGGTAGTGGGGTGAAAAATCAAGCCCTTCTATTCCTGGAATCATCACAAGTGTTAAAGAATATAAAAGAAATACACAAAATTTCCGCGATTTTCCTGATTTTTTCAGATCATGGTTGATGAGAAAGCATAGATCATGTTTCTGTGTTTAACAAGAATCACCATTTATTATAAGAAACTAGACTCTAGCTACAAGTAAACAGCTATAACCGAGCAGCGTATCATATTATAATTAAAGCTCTAATCCTCTTACAAAAGGCATAGACAGGAACAAAAAACAAAATGGGTGGGGGTGGGGGAACTAGGAGAACAGTTCAGTATGTTTTGTTCCCAAGATCTATTGATTGAGAAGGTTTCTTTTCAGTGCTTCTTTTCTGAAAGTTTCCACTGGGTTGCAGGAGGCACAGGGTGGCTGGCTCACTTACAAAAAGCCTCTGACTTGTCACTTAAAAGCTTACACTGATGAAGGAAAGATAAGCTGGTTTTCTTCAGGTTTAAAGTGGGTTTTGACAGCAGAGAACAGATAGACAGACAGCTCCTGGGCTAGGGGGGATCTGATCACTTCTCTCTGTATCTTGTTCTGAGCCCTAAACTGTTTAGTTACCTGAGGACCAATCACAAGGTTGGGTTGTAGGCAAAAAGCCTGTGTCATCAACTAATGGTTATTAGTCCACAGACCAACTTATCTGCAAACTAAACTTCAATTACGACTTGTTGAAGCAACGCTTTAAACAATGCTTGGTATCAGTGTCAGCTTACTTGCTTTTCAAAACACTGATTTCAAAACAGTTCTCTCTCATTTCAGTACACAATTTAAAAGCAAAAGTAAAAGGACGTTGTTTTCACAGCACCTGAGAAGATTTATTCATTTTGGCCCCACAGAAATAAACTGTTATATGATGATGGCAAGTCATTCTTACGGGAGATCAAATTTTAACACCAAAAGCATTGCATCAAGATATCTTGTCCATGGTACACCATGGACAAATGTATGAATGTGGAGGAAGAAAACTGATTGAGCTATGATATTGATACCAGCAAATGACAGTAAGATGACCAAATTGAAAAACAGGTTCAACAAAGAACAATGCAAAATGTCTCCAGTTGGAAATACAATCAAATTGGGAAAAGCTATCAGCCCTCCAAAGGATTACACTGAATTTTGAAATACTAGCCTTGTAAACAGTGTTTTACATGTTTCTATAATTCATCAAATTGGCAACAAGTTCCCATGTGCAACCATGTATGTGCTTGGGACATTTTTTCTCAACCTGTCAGGATACCTTTAAGATGATAAATGATATCACCATTCATATCATCATTGTATCACAGCATGTGACCTAATGGTATAAAGATCACAGACTCCCTCTTAACTCTGATCACTTGAAAATGACATTATTACAAGGATGCTTTGCTGCTGTGACTAAATAGCTTAATTCTAGCCCAAACACTTATGTCTACGAATGTAATCATTGCATATACTAGCTAACAGTAGTAAATATCTGTTAGACCCTTCAATACCATGTTATATGCAGCTAGCTACTTATGTTGCAAGGGATAACATAACCACTACCACATCAGGTAAAGATCAGGCAGAATGCACATCAGCCATTATCAAATTCCTGGTTCCAGGAGCTCATTATGTGCAAATTAACTGCTGTTTTTCTCTATTAGAGAATACACTATAAAAAACATTGTACATTGGCTGTAAAACTCTCTGAGAAGTCTGGTGATTATGAAAATGGTAGGGACTCTTTCCTCAACACTGCTTCCAATATAGACCACAATGTTTCCATTTTCTACGTCAACCATCCTCTGACCTTTCTGAGACTGAGTGCTGAGTTTACAATCTGGCTTTAAACCCATTAGAGATTACATTGAGACTGTGCAGCCAGCAGAGGGAGCAGATCTCGAACCAAAGCAAGAGTGAAACCAAGTTCTAGAAGAGAAAGGCTTTCTTTTGTAATCCACAGCACGATCCTGTCACTTCTTTGCTTTTAAGTAAGGGAGACGGCTGGCACTGTATGGAGCACACTGGCTTGCCTGGTCTGAGGTGAAAATCTCCTTTAATGTTGCTATAATCATACGTGAAATAAGTTTAAACAGTTTCAATCCAGTTCACACAGGACATAAGGCAACATCTAAAAACTATTCCTAATGATACGTTAGTTGTCACTCAAAGGCTGGTAAGGGAAATGGCAAACAATTGCTGTAGTAAACAGTGCTTCTCCAAGTTTGGAAATGAGTCACGTTGTTTATGCTATGCGGAGGGAACTTTATTCTGCTTCTGATCTGGGACGACTTGATGCCAATACAGAAAATAAGAAGAACTGTATTTTGCCGGATTAAAGCAATTAAATGAAGTTGAAAATTTTCATGAACTGACTTTTTGTCAAAGCTCAGATCACTCAAAGTGTTATTAGATAATGAAGGCAATCAATAAATGTATGGGAGTGAACTTCCAAAGGTCTTCTCCCAAAATTGTGCCTTTAACTTTGGCACGAGATCGACAGCAACCCCAGAGAAAAAGTGAAGACTGAGTCACTGGCGTTCCCACAGCTCTTCCAATCAAAAGAATCCCCAGCTACTCCATGCGTTTCCAAGGAATTTCAAATCTGTACTGCATTTTGGCAGCAGAGGCTTCATAATGTTGTAATTAGAGTCTCTGCTTTTGTTAGCTGATTGCTTCAGGTTCAATCCCAGTCTATACAAAGTTAGCTAAACTTAAACAGAACCACAGGCTAGAGATGCAGGACCTCTCACACTAAGTACAGTTTTCTGATCTACATTAGGTGTAAAATGAAGCCAGGCCAAAGCCCACTAGTACAGGGCCCTCCACTTTAGGAAGAGCATCAAAGGCATGGAGATGTGACATGGGAGATGTACCAAGGTGACATCATAAACAAGGGACTTTAATCTTGGGAAGAGAGTCAAAAACTGACCTCTTTTCACCACAGCAGAAAAACAGATTTGACAGAGGTGTTCAAAATTGCGAGGAGCTTCGATAAAGTAAATTATTTCCAGTGGGCAGCAGGTCATTAATTGCAGTGTAAATTCAAAACCATCAAGACTATGAAAGAAAAGTTTGGGAGAACTATTTTGCGCATAGGGGGTAGTCAGGCAACCTGCTTGCAACATTAGCAGAAGAAGAATGTGCAATAATTTTTAGAAGGAAATGGATAAATAATTTGAATAAAATACTTAGAATTTGGGAAGGAGACTAAGTTTTACAGCTCATTCAGAGAGGTGAGATGATTCAAATGACACCCTCTGTGACACAATGTTATATACCTCTACCTCTTTCCCAATGGCTGTAAGCTCCATGTAAGCCTCCAAGGATACATTTCAGTGTAAGTGGGATGGACAGGGCAGATAAGTGAAATCACACAGTTCCAGTGAATTTGACAAAACCCTGGAGCAGGTCACCAGAATACTACCAAAGAGTCTTCACCAAAAGCTCATATCATTCGATTACACTGGATTTGAATGAAGTGAGTCAGCCTCTCCTACTGTTCATAGACAACCGAAAGCAGGCCCAGTGTTTGCATGCCTTTTCATGAAAGGCTTTACATACCAATAAGAGAGGGGCCCGAAGGCGCCAGCTGTGTCATTTAATGAACTACTAAGCTGTTTGTGTCTGTGACTGTGTCATAAATATCTCCCAGTACATCTTTGCTACTTTATACTGCTGCTTCTGTGACAACATTACAGCTTGTGGCCTGACCTTTGTCAGCTACTGAGCCACATGCACTTGCACTAATCTCAGGAAGATAGTTAGCAATTGGGCATCCATTGTGCTACTGTTTATTTACTGTTAAATATTAATGGAATGTCCCTTACAGCACTTTGTGTCATATGAAAATAAGCAACATGTTCAGTTGAAATCATTTGTGACACGCTGTATTCATACACCTCCAAGAGAACCATCACTCCTTCAACAAGTTCTGTATCTGAGTGCAATACATTTCAGCTCCTTTCCTCAAGCATGAACACTGCCTATTCACTGTTGCACTATTTTTAGGTTCATTTTGATTCCTACTTGTCTCAGTATTATTGTCGACTTAATATTGGGGAGACAGACAAATTTGACAATCGTTGTCCCTGCACAACTACAGTGTGCACATACTGCAGGGGCTGTAAGGACTTATTATGTATGAGACCGTTGTAAAGGTCAGATTGTCAACATGAATACACTGTTAACTCTTCTTAGACACAATACCGTGCCAGTGCATGATACCATGGAACACGCTCGATTTCCCCTTGCTGTGTTTGGTTCCCAATCTCCGATGCACTAAATAAGGAAGGCACAATCGGAAGGGCAGAGGAGAATGACACAACTCAATATACCTGACAAAAAAAAAAAGGCAGTATTTGTACTGAATTAATATCAATACCCTCAGTGTCAAAAAGTCTGGAGATCTCGAGATGTCTGAAAAGGAGGGAGGAGAGGAACAGAGAAGATGGCTCGTGTTCTTATACAGAGCTGCTACTAAAAATTTAGCAAAGAAATTTCTGTCCTTGTTTTGATATTTGCTAGATTACTAACTCTTCCTGAAGTTACGCTGCTGATTGCCAGTTTGTACACAGCATTGCTTCTTCTTAGGCACTTACTCCGTAAACTGTCTAAAACCCCTACTTATTGTCACCATATAACAATGATTCTCAGCCAATTAAGATAATTGCATGGAAGTGTTTAACAAGCCTGAGATAATATCCCAACTTTGCTAACGCAGCCTTTTACAAGAAACAAAAACAGAATGCAGGAGAAATTCAGCGAGTCTGGCAGCACCCATTGAGAGAAAAACAGTTACCACTTTGAGTCCAGTAACAAACGGGGCAATTGACTCAAAAGGTTAACTCAGTTTTTCTCTCAACAGATGCTGCCAGACCTGTTGAATTTCTCCAGCACTTCCTCTTTACCATCATTTGCAATTCTTTGTTATTATTTTTTGTTTTACAGCAATACTTTGTCTAGGAAACAGATCGAAAGTGCTGAACAATCAGCAGGATTTCTCGAAGTGAAGAGAGAACATGTAGTACTGCGTTTGTCACACACAGCAGAAAATGCAGCAATGTGTGGAACTCTCCAAGCTTGAAATGCATGTCACAGTACTGTATGCTTCTACAAAAGTACAAAACTTACCAATGGTTAACATTCTTGATAAGCAGCACACACAATAGCACCCCTCAAAGAGGAGTTTTCTAGTCACGTAGTGGTGGCACTGAATCCGGTCACTTTAACTGAAAAGGCACTCTTTTGTACAAAGACACAACATACGAAGTGCAGTGCAGCATCTGAGAGCCAGTCCTGGGGAAAAGAATTAGACACCCAACCAGGAATCTTATTGGGGTGCCCATCAACTAGGCCCACTGAATCTAACACGAATCAGGCATTCACAAGGCTAGCAGTGAGGTAGAAATCCTACTCAGCCGAGCAGAGGCTAGCTGCTCTCTCTCTCTTACTCTGTGCGGAAGCTGCTGCTAGCCTCCACAGTGCCAGGATTGCAAAGGACCATCGGAAAAGGAAAATCACTTGTGATGTTCTCTTGGGGGTAGTGGGGGCATTTGTGCTGGCTCTGGGTGGACATTTGTTGCTCTATATCCAGCCCCTTGATCTGGTATTGGCTGTCTTTGAAGAAGAGACTCTCCATCCTTAGCTGGCAAGCTTGTCAGCATGGGTTAACCTGGTGGGAATGCCACATGGTGACTTGCCCATTTGCAGCTCAGCTAATCCCAAAGTGGGTGGCTTAAGGTCCTTAAGTGGACTTGGCGAGTAGCAGGGTTGGAAGGTCAGCCATGGTTGTTTCAATGCCAGGTGCTAGCAGAGGATGGGTAGTGCACCACCCTTCTCTTATTCACTGCCCTCCAGCCTCCGAGTTTTTCCACATCCATGTGCAGAACATTTCGACTGTTTAAGTTAGTGCAGACTCCAAAAACAGTCTTAAGCCAGTTAGTACGTTGCTCCACCAGATTGAAAGAACAGTTTGGGGCTTGTTCCACGTAACTACACATTGCACTTGCTGTGAATGTACAAGTATAGGCTCACACTAATCAATCATATCCATTCAAACAGGAAAAATGATGTCAAGGGAAAATATAGCTTCCCAAACAACACATTTTTAGTGATCATTAAATATTACCAGAGACAAATTAATTGTGAATTGTTTGGAAACGTTTTGGGACTGCGAAATGGGGATCGAACGTGGGGTAAACAAGAGCAATTATCAAGAGCCTCAGGTCTCAACCAACCTCAGTTTCATCCCTTGAGTCTCTTCCTTATGTGCCTGAAAGTGGAGTCGCAGTTTGACAGGGTGGTGAAGAAGACATTTGGTATGCTTGCCTTCATTGGTCCATGCACTGAGTATAGGAGTTGTGACTGGACAGCACATTGATTAGGCCACTTTTGGAATACTGTGTTCAATTCTGTCTCCCTGCTACAGGAGAGATATTGTCAAACTTGAGAGGGTGCAGAAAAGATTTACAAGGATGTTGCCAGGCCTGGAAGGTCTGAGCTATACAGAGAGGCTGAATAGGCCGGGATAGCAAGAACTGCTGATGCTGGAGTCAGAGATAACACAGTGTGGAGCTGGAGGAACGCAGCAGGCCAGGCAGCATCAGAGGAGCAGGAAAGTCGATGTTTCGGGTTGGGACCCTTCTTCAGAAA
>JAHRHZ010000217.1:1884388-1897465 GCA_024137785.1 Ginglymostoma cirratum | reverse complement strand
GGGGGGGATGTTGCGGTCCTTGAAAAACGAGGACATCTGAGACGTACGGGAGTGGAATGTCTCATCCTGGGAGCAGATGCGGCGGAGGCGAAGGAATTCGGAATAGGGGATGGCATTTTTGCAGGAAGGTGGGTGGGAGGAGGTGTAATCTAGGTAGCTGTGGGAGTCGGTGGACTTGAAATGGATATCAGTTTCTAGGTGGTTACCCGAGATGGAGACAGAGAGGTCCAGGAAGGTGACAGAGGTGTTAGAGATGGTCCAGGTGAACTTCAGGTTGGGGTGGAAGCTGTTGGTGAAGTGGATGAACTGTTCGAGCTCCTCGTGGGAGCACGAAGCGGTGCCGATACAGTCATCAATGTAACGGAGGAAGAGGTGGGTTTAGGGCCAGTGTAGGTACGGAAGAGGGATTGTTCCACATAACCTACGAAGAGGCAGGCATAGCTTGGGCCCATGCGGGTACCCATGGCCACCCCCTTTGTCTGCAGGAAGTGGGAGGAATTGAAAGACAAGTTGTTGAGGGTGAGGATGAGTTCGGCTAAGCGGATGAGGGTGTCAGTGGAGGGGGGACTGGTCGGGCCTGCGGGACAGGAAGAAGCGGAGGGCCTTTAGGCCATCTGCATGGGGAATGCAGATGTATAGGGACTGGATGTCCATGGTAAAGATGAGGTGCTGGGGACCGGGTAATTGAAAGTTCTGGAGGAGGTGGAGAGCGTGGGTGGTGTCACAGACATAGGCAGAGAGTTCCTGGACCAAGGGGGAGAAAATGGAGTCCAGATAGGTGGAGATAAGTTCGGTGGGGCAGGAGCAAGCGGAGACAATGGGTCGACCAGGGCAGCCAGGTTTGTGGATTTTTGAAAGGAGATAGAAGCCGGCGGTGCGGGGTTGGGGAATGATGAGGTTGGAGGCTGTGGGTGAAAGGTCATCTGAGGTGATATGAGGTTGTGGATGGTTTGGGAGATGATGGTTTGGTGGTCGGGGGTGGGGTCATGATCAAGGGGGCAGTAAGAGGAGGTGTCGGAGAGTTGGCGCCTGGCCTTGGCGATGTAGAGGTCAGTGCGCCATACTACAACTGTGCCTCCCTTGTCTGCGGGTTTTATGGTGAGGTTGGGATTGGAGCGGAGGGCTGCACGTTCTGCGGGGGAGAGGTTGGAGTGGGTGACAGCGGTGGAGAGGTTGAGGCGATTGATGTCTCGATGGCAGTTGGAGATGAAGAGGTCAAGGGAGGGTAGGAGGCCTGGGGGTGGTGTCCAGGAGGAGGGGGTGTGTTGGAGGTGGGAGAAGGGGTCAGTAGGGGGAGCGTTAGGCTCACTGTTAAAGAAGTAAGCACGGAGGTGGAGATGGCAGAAAAACTGCTCCATGTCCAAACGTGACCGGAATTCGTTGATGTGTGGGTGGAGGGGGACAAAGGTGAGCCCTTCACAAGCTTCAAAATCTCCCCTCTCCCTACTGCATCCCAAAACCAGCCCAGCTCGTCCCCACCTCCCTAACCTGTCCTTCCTCCCACCTATCCACTCCTCCCACCTCAAGCCCCACCCCCATTTCCTGCCTATTAACCTCATCGCGCCCCCTTGACCTGTCCATCCTTCCTGGAATGACCTATCTCCTCCCTCCCTCCCCACCTACACTCACCTTTACTGGCTCCATCCCCGCCTCTTTGACCTGTCTGTCTCCTCTCCACCAGCTTCTCCTTTATCCATCTTCTATCCGCCTCCCCCTCTCTCCCTATTTATTTCAGAATCCCCTTCCCCTCCCCCATTTCTGAAGAAGAGTCTAGGATCGAAACGTCAGCTTTCCTGCTCCTCTGATGCTGCTTGGCCTGCTGTGTTCATCCAGCTCTACACCTTGTTATCTCAGTACTCTAATCACTTTCCTTTTTGTCAACTATCTTTATTACTAGGGAAAAATTTGGATCTGTAAAATTAATCTAAATGGCTTTAGCCAACCTCCAAACTTGGGTGTCTCAGTACTAACCCAATTTGTTCTTGTGAAGAAACACAATGATGAACATTAATGAGAAATTTCCTATCGAGAGGCCAAATGACTGACTTCAACAAAAGATGAGTCAATCCCTTGGCTTCAGGGATTTACATTCAGAAAACAAAAATAAGAAAATCTAAGTAAGTACACACATCCCTTATGATTACCACCAAAGACACCGCCAATAAGCAAGCCTATGTTCCCTCTATGCATGATGGGATGCTTCTTGTGTTCCTACTGACCCATTTGGCCTAATTGCAAATGGAATCGAACTGTAAACTCGTTGCTTTTCCAAGCAGACTCGACTCGTTGATCAGCATCTCCACCTGAATCTGGTGTGCGGCCTCATTAATAGTGACAAGTCAAGTGTGAGGTGATGTCAGGATCCTAATGCCACTCCCAGTTCCGCCCACAATGTGAGTAACAAAGCTTGTTCCCACTCACCAAACATGGGCAAGACAATCTCAGCATATGCCAAGAATGTCTGCTGTTTTAGGGAACACTGGAATAGACTTGGCATTCACTTGTGCTGCAATCATTTTTTTTATTGGTTAAAGGTTTCCATAGTTAATCTTTGTACATATTGTTTAGGTAAAGCAAATATTTTTCTCGTCAATAGAAGCAATTGTTCAATTTCCCCCTCACATTTCTAACCCTCTCCTTTAACGTATTGCTTTTGCCCCATTCAAAATGGACCAACCTGCTGGACAATTGGCCAAAGGTCAGCAGGTTTCTGGTGAGGCACAAGCTTTGTGCTGGCAGCTTTACAAATGAGGCTGAGCCACACAAAAAAAAACTAGGCCCACTGTGAATCCTTCACTTTGAAAGAATTGCACATTAAGTGGGCAGAGAGTGGATGGAAACACAAAGTTGCTCCAGTGTCTGAGGCAATGGCAACGCCTGATTTGAAGAAAAACTCTCACCGATGTAATGAGCTGATTCAATTGATAAACCACCTTCTGTTCCCCTAGACTTCAGACAGCAGAAAAACAAACCCTATAATATCACAACTCTAATCAGTGGCGTAGTAAAATGTTCCAAAGTGCCTCAGGAAGTGCGATCACAAGTCAGAGAATGAGACAGAAGGGCAGGGTAGGGTTTAACGGCAACTCATAGGAGGAGAAAGAGGTTCAAAGGTGGAAACATTTAGTGAGGAAATTCAGAGCTTCAGGGAATTCAGGCCCAGACTCCACTCCCAGCAGCGAAGCAAAGGAAGTCAAGGAAATATAAAATGTTCGAATTGAAGGGACAAAAATTTCTTGGAGGGTTGAAAATAACTTACCATATAATTTGGGCAACAAATGTAAAATATATCTAATCATTAAAGCACCAGATTTCACTTGATTTTAGGTTTTAGCTGACACCTTTCTGGATAGAAATACAACAGGGTGTATTTTACGGGTCACCTGCAGGTGGGTGAACCCATTATTTAGGGTATTGTTCCGTTGGCAACACATCAGCTGGATGTTCACTTGCCCTAGGGCATGCCATATTTTCATGGATGGTGGATGAAGTACTGGGAGGAGTCACCTGTCCATTGCCCAATTCAGGCCCTGAGGTGAGCAATTGATACCTGATTAAATACCTCATCCTAATACAATTCTGATATCAAAGATGCCTGTGCCTAATGTATAGCCTGGCACATTTAACCCTGTATGCCATCAGTCCAAGGAAGAACCTGGACTCCTTGTGCAACACCTTCCTCCACCTCACTCCACTCCCCAGCCCATAGCTTTACTTCTTTATGTTCACCTTACTGCCCTGCCCTCTCCAACATGCCCCCAATCTGCTAGCAGAAGCCCTATAGTCTGGTCCTGGAGAGATCTCAGTCTTACCTCAATGTCTGGGTCCATTGCTAAATGCCACTTCTTGGCCTATCTGTAGTACCAGCAGTGGCACTGCAATAGGGTGGCAGCTCTATAAGACAGTGTGAAACCAGTCTCAAGCTAAAGGGCCATCACGTGAAAAAATACAGCATATTCCAGCCAAGCAGAGGCAGGGTGCCCTCAGAGTGCAGGAGCAGCACTTGTTGGAAAATCCAGCCGCAACACCTTGCTAAATCCCCAACACTACAACGCCTAGCTCCGTGTCCAAAATCTGAAGTGATTTGTGAGGTTTTGAGTAATGAGTGATTATGTATTCATTGTGACTCAATGACCACCCCTGCTCACTGCTCCCACCAACAGCCACAAGAACCTGATGGCTAGAAGCTCATTGTTGTGCCATTTCTTTTAGCTAGGAACTCAGCAAATTGAAAAGGTGTCTTCCACAGTGAAACTAAGTTGATCAAATTGAGGCAATGTTTTCCTTGAGCCTCTCCTACATGCTAGACATAAATCAATTTACACCTATTTTCAAAGCCTACATTGTTTACAGGACAAAGCAGTCAGTGTTATGTGGTCCCTACATATTTGGCACAAGGTGACGAAATTCCGTGGACGTTGTACTGTAATTCTGGCTAGAGACTAATGGAAGCCCCAGGGGAATATATAAATGCAACTACAGTGACAGGCATAATTTCACAGCCATTATGTACTTGCCTACAAAATTCCTTGTCTCCCAAGTAAGTCAGACCCTGCATATAGTCTAACTATTTGAACATTCCTCACAATAAACAAAATTTATAGTCACATCTGAAAAGATATTAAAATTAGAGATAACAGAGGATAAGACAGTGCAACATTCCCTCACAGCCACATTAGAATTGTCTGGATTACAAACATCTAGGCCCTGAGGTTTTACTTGGGGTCCGATGAAGGGTCAGTTAACTACCTGTTTGCGGGTAACTGGTTGAACCCCTGCAGAATTGGTATAATCATTTCCTGCCAATCTTGAGATTGCACTGGCGAAATTCAAAGGACCAGATACGCAACTTGAACCCACAACCCAAAAGGCAAGTGTTGCCATCTAAACCAAATGACAAGAAACTAGTTGTGAACAACACAGTTAATAGTGCAGCTCATCCCCACCTCCGTAACCTGTCCTTCCTCCCACCTATCCACTCCTCCCACCTCAAGCCCCACCCCACCTCCTACCTACCAGTCTCATCCCGCCCCCTTGACCTATCCATCCTCTCAGGACTGACCTATGCCCTCCCTAACTCCCCACCTACACTCACCTTTACTGGCTCCATCCCCACCTCTTTGACCTGCCTGTCCCCTCTCCACCTATCTTCTCCTTTATCCATCTTCTATCCGCCTCCCCCTCTCTCCCTATTTATTTCAGAATCCCCTTTCCCTCTCCCATTTCTGAAGAAGGGTCTAGACCCGAAACGTCAGCTTTTCTGCTCCTCTGATGCTGCTTGGCCTGCTGTGTTCACCTAGCTCTACACCTTGTTATCTCAGTTAATAGTGTATCAGTCTTGACATGTCCGTTGTCAGCCTCCTCCAGTGTCACAGTGATCCAAACCAGAAATTTGAAGAACAACACCTTGTCTTCTGCCTGGGCACCCTAGATCATGGAAGACTTAACACTGAGTTTTCTAATCTTAAATAACCTTCCCACCCATCCCCCGGCTCCCTGTCTAGCCCCACCTCCTCCCTTCCATTCCAGCTGCCAACTGGATTCATGCCTCCCGTTAATCAACCAGGTCATACCTACTACCAGCGCCACCATTCCACTACCACCATCCCCACCTCTATTTATCTGCAGCTCCCCCTACCCCAACATCCAGTCCTGAAGAAGGGTAATACCCGAAAGGTTGATTTCTCTTCCTCCAGATGCTGCCTGGCTTGGTGTGTTCTTCCAGCCTCCTGTTTGTCCACAGCTAATAGTATGTTTACTTGTGAGCAAATACGACCAGTTTAGCATTGAGCTTGCATTGATTATAGGAGTTGGGATGTCATGTTGTGGCTGTACAGGACACTGATTAGGCCACTTTTGGAATGCTGCTGACAATTCTGGTCTCCCTGCTATTGGAAAGATGTTGTTAAACTGGAGAGTGTGTAGAAAAGATTTACAAGCATGTTGACAGGGTTGGACGGTTTGAGCTATAGGGAGAGGCTGAATAGGCTGGGGCTATTTTCCCTGGAGCACAGGAGGCTGAGGGGTGACCTTATAGAGGTTTATAAAATCATGAATAGAGTGAATTACCAAAGTCTTTTTCCCAGGGTCGGGGAGTCCAAAACTAGACGGTATAGGTTTAAGGTGGGACGGGAAAGATTTAAAAGGGACCTAAGGGGCAACATTTTCATGTAGACGGTGGTGTGCGTATGGAGTGAGCTGCCACTGGAAGTGGTGGAGGCTGGTACGATTACAGCATTTAAAAGGCATCTGGATGGGTGTATGAATATGAAGGGTTTAGAGGGATACAGGCCAAATGGTGGCAAATGGGACTGGATTAATTTAGGAACCTGGTCGGCATGGATGAGTTGGACCGAAGGGTCTATTTCTGTGCTGTACAACTCAATGGCTCTTTAGTCCAAAACGAAAACAAATAAATTATGTGGACTGTTAATGTTAATGATGAGTTGAGAGAGTGAGTATTAATTGCTGCTTAGATGCTTTATGGAAAAGCTGGGATGTCACTTATTGCCATACATTTGATTCCATGGTACTTTACCACTTAATTCCTACCACGTTCCACTTTCCCATTGAACCGCTACATTGCTTGCATTTGGCAGTCAGAATACAAAAAGGGAACAAGAGAAGCATTGTGTGGGGCAGAAAATCTATTGGCGTTCTCATTTCTTTCCCTTCTCTTGTAACCCAAAAATGTGCCAAAGCACATCACCACCCACACATTCTCCAAAGCCAACAGCAAACTCTAATGTGGCACTCTTTAGAAAATATAGAATGGTACTGGAGTGGTGCTAGATGGAATAAATGTGGTGAAACTGCACATGAAAAACATACCAACAAAAATCAATTCAACAGGTTAAGAACTTCATACTGTACTCGTAAGGTGAGACATGTCTTTTTATCTGTCATAGATCTTTTAGTATATCAAGAATTTTCCCTTTGCCAATTGGCTAAATATTTCCTCAACTTTGCCACTGGCCGCAGTTTCTCTGCTTTAAAGTTTGTTGGTTTAGATACTTCACTATTCACTACAGTCCAGCAAACAAAATGTTTCCAAAGTACAGCTACAATTAACATTCTTTACAAATGCCACTACATATGAATAAATATAAAAAAATTCCTCTTCCCACTTCCAGACACATCACAGCAAAGGGTGCTGCGTCTCTGAATCTCTTGGGCTTTGGATGCACCTCCTTCTTCTCCCATATCTTCCAGTCTCCACTGGTCAATAATAACACAGAAGATAGGAGCAGGAATAGGCCATTCGACCCCTTGAGCCTGCTCCATTATACAATATGGTCATGGTTGATCATCGAGCTCAATCCTCTAATCCCTCCCTCCCTGCATGTCCCTTGATCCGTTTAGGCAGAAGAGCTATATTTACCTCCCTCCTGAAAACACAATGTTTTGGCCTCAATCACTTTCTGTGGCAATGAATTCCACAGATTCACCACGCTGTGCGTGAGGCAATGTCTCCTCATCTCAGTCCTAAAATGTTTACTGCTTATCCTTCAACAATGACCCTCTGCTTCTGGAACCACACCCACCCCCCACCCCCAGTATAGGGGGCATCCTTCCTGTATCCAACCTGACTAGTCCTGCTTGAATTTTATAGGTTTCTACGAGATTGCCCATCATTCTTCTAAAATTCAATGAATACAATGCTAACTGACTCAATCTCTCCATGTATGTCAGTCCTGTCATCCCAGGATTCAGTCTGATAAACTTTCACTGCATTCCCTCTATACCAAGAACATTATGTCTCACATAAGGAGACCAAAACTGCGCACAGTATTCCATGTTGGCCTCACCAATGCCGTGTTCAGCTGCAGCAAGACATGCTTGTTCCTGTACTCAAATCCTCTCGCAATGAGGGTCAGTGTGGACTCGAAGGGCTCAATGGCTTACTTCCATACTGTATGGATTTTCTGATCTATGAACACGCAGTTTGCCTTCATTACTGCCTTCTGCACTTGCACACTTACTTTCAGAGACTGGTGCATGAGGACACAGGTCTCATTGAACATTTGGCTCTTGCAATTTACAGCCATTCAAATAATAATCTGTCTCCCTATTTTTGCTACCAAAGTGGAAAACCTCACATATGCTCACATTATACTGCATCTGCCATGTATTTACCCACTCGCTCAGTCTGTCCAAATCACACTGCAACATCTCTACGTCCTCATCGCAGGTCTCCCTTTCACCCAGCTTTGTGTCATCTAATTTTGTGATATTACATTTAGTTCTTTTACCTAAATCATTAACATGTATTGTGAACAGCAGGGGTCCTGGTACTGATCACTACTCAGTAGTCAGAAAAGGCTCTTTTATTCCTACTCTTAGTTTCCCGTCTGCTAAATAAATTTCTATCCATCTCAACACACCACCCCAGTCCCATGCACTTCCATTTTACACATTAAACTCTGAAGTGGAACTTTGTCAAAGTGTTCTGAAAGTTCAATATCCAGCTCCATTGGCTCTACTAATCAACTCTACAACATGCATCCTCAGAGAATTCCAGTAGATGTGTCAAGCATGATTTCCCTTTTGGAAATCCATGCTGTGTCTGATTCTACTGTTGTTTTCGAAGTGCTCTGCTATAAAATCCCTGACAATGGGCTCTAGTATCTTCCCACTGCTGATTCAGACTCTGGTCTATAACGCCTTTTTTCTCTCTACCTTCCTTTTTAAATAGTGGGGTTACAGTAACAATCCTCCAACATGTAGGAACTGCCCCAGTGTCGAAAGGATTTTTGGAAGATGACCACCAATGCATCCACTATTTCCAAGGCCACCTCCTTAAGTACCCTGGAATGTAAGTTATCAGGCTTTATTCTCATCAATTTCCCCAATATCATTTCTCTCCTGAAATAGATTGTGTAGCCTTGCATCCTATATGACTGAAATGAGATTCTGACTGTTCACCTGCTCCATCACTGCGACAGCAATCTACTTCCAATTCTGTAACACAGGCCAAAAATTGTTTGATGTGTGTCCGAAGTAAACCTGGCAAAAACGTGAAGGGAGGTCTTAGGCACACAAGGCCAGTAGAAGGGCCCTGGACAAATCTACAAATTGACTTTGTGGTTCCCCTCCCCCTGCAACAGGATATAAGTATATCTTGGTGATAGTAGATAACTTCACCAAATGGGCACAGGCATTTCCCACTCCAACAGATACTGCCAGAATCACAGCGAAGGTCCAGTTAGAAAAGGTTTTTACTCATTGGGTTTACTAAGGAGTACTGAATCAGATCAAGGCCCACATTTTACAGCCCAGGTGATGCAGAATGTCATGACACTGCTAGAGATAAAACAAAGGTTGCATGTATCCTATAGGCCCCAATCCAACGGGATAGCCAAAAAAAAAATGATGCTCTGATGCTGCTGAATCTGTCTTTCTCTGGTCCCCACACATGACTCTCACCAATGCTCTGCTGACTGACCTCTTCTACCCTAAATAAACCTGAGCTCATAAAAAAAAACTGTTGCCTACATCCTAATGAGCACCAAGTCCTGTTTATGCATCGCCCTACGATCACTAACCTGTGCTGGATCTCAGTCTGGCAAATTCTCAACTTTTAAGATTCTCTTCCTTGCTTTCAAACCCCTCCATGGCCTTGCCTCTCCCGATCGCTATCATCGCATCCTTCTAGAAACTAGAAACACGTATCAGTTCAGAAAAGGGGATAGCCCAAGGGGAAATTTGGGTTTGTGTGCTAGGGGGAAGCAGGCAAGCGTTTGAAAAGATTGCCTCAACCTTAACAACAAAAGTAGTTCATGAATTCCTTGCATTTGTAAGTGAGACAGGAAAGGGCAGAACTGAGAGATTTAAGGGGCTGGGGTATTTTTGTATACCGGGCTGAACCTGGAATAGTAAACACATCGAGATCTCTGTGCTCCTCCAACTCCAGTCTCTTATACCTCCTCAGTTTTAATTGCTTGCTGTTTAGTAGTCTAAATGCAAATATATTTTTGGGAACCAATGTAGGTGATGGGTGGGTTGGACTTGTTGTGGGACAGGGTATGTGTAGCTACATTGTTGACAATTGTGGTTTATCCATCGTGAATAACAAGAGACCCGCAAAGAAATGTTAGAGGAGTCAAGTCTAAAACTGCAGAAGTTTTGAATGGGGACCTCAACAATCTATTAGAGCACAGTAGATAATGTTGTGAATGTAGGAATAAGCGACCTTATTCGAGAAATATGCAGTTTATAGCTCCATTGATAGGATACTGGGAACATAGACAATCTAGTGTAAACTAAGAGAATGGATGATAGCAAGGTGGGATCAGTAAGAAGGAAACGCAATTTTGCTAAGAGCCGAAGATAATGCCTCTGGCCTTCCTCATACTATCCTGGAAGACCTTATGACCGATGTAAGAAGCAGCAGTCAAAATATTTTTTATTCCCCTAACGGCTCTTCTGGAGATTTCTCACGGGGTACTTTCTAACTTTTCAGGGGCTACTTTTTTCCTTCTTACTAATTCCTTCATTAAGGCGAGACACGGTCAGTCGTTAACATTACCTTCTGCGTTTGTCTTAACTTACAGGACGCTTGAATCACATATGTGTAAGAATTCGTCGGTATCCACAATAATTACCAATTAGCCATTAAATGGAAAGCCACAACACACAAGTTTATTTTTTTTAAACACAGCACATTTTAAATTGGCACAAGAAAACATCCGTACGTTAGCATACTTTCCTCAATAACTAATGCACTTCATAAAATCACATTACTTTGCTGGAGTTGTTTCCTTGTGACTTCGCGTATTCCTGGATTCTGCTTAGCGAGATAATCAAATATTGACAGGTTAGGCTCCACTGGTTAGCTTCCCTCTCTCTCTCTCTCTCCATTATAGCCACTCGTTTGCTAGCCCCAAACATATATACATATGAACATATACAACTAAAGTAGACAGAGGCCATTTGACCTTTCAAGCATGTTCCACCATTCAATTAGATTATGGATAATCTTTTTGTTTTAGAAATTCCACCATTCCCATCTATTCCTAATAACCTTCAATTCCCCTCACCCAACATGAATCCACCTTCCTCAACCTTAAAAATAGTCAATGACCGTAACTCCACTTCTTTCTCAGGCACAGTTCCAAGATCACTCGATCCTCAGAAAACATTTCTCCTCATCTCTGTTCTATAAGGAGAGCAACTCATTTTACAACAGTGCATCCTAGGTCTGGACTTGCCCGTGTGTGTGTGTGTTCTCCCATTTCAGCCCATGCTCTTGACCATCATTTGGGGTGATTTCTTCTGCCATTCCCGTCTACCCTGAGCACTGGTAAGATATAATGTCAGTCAACCCATCTCAATAATGGAAATGCGGACTGAGGGCCGAGAGAAGCAAGACCAAGGAGGATGCAGATGGATAAAGCACAGGCATGAGAAGGTCATCGCTGGCTGTTGCAATCTATAAGAATGGCAGGATGCTGTGCATGTAGAAATTACACCGAGGATAAGGGAACTAAGCTGTAAGGTACAACTTATTTGAGGATTTCTTAGAAAGAAGCCAGAGTGGAGATGCACAGAAGCAAGAGTGGATTGGTTGATTCGGAGGGTGGGTTTAAGGAGACCAATGAAGATTGTGCTTTTGAAAAGGAATAGGATAAAGCCTATGGAAAGGGAAGTACATAGAGGTTACAACACAGAAAAAGTGCAGTGTGGCCAACAAGTCTCTGTGGAACATTGCCCTCACATGAATCCATAATCCAAAACACATTCACCCACCGTTTCCGTATCTCATTTCTTTCAGTCACTTGTTTCAAATTTGATCTGGAAAGGCAAAGTAACTTCTGCTTCAACTCCTAACTCTGGCCATGAATTCAATAGCTACACAATTCTGTGTAAAGAAGTTTCTCCTGCCATCTGTTCCAATTGACTTACACTTTATTGGAGCTACTCCTAACCCCTTAACGGCTTGAAACAGCCAATTCAATCTATCCCAGACATATCCTTTCATAAATTTTAAACACTACTTTTACATCATCCAGGAACTGGGCTGTTCTAATGAATGGGTGGAGGAAGCGAGAACAAGTGAAAGATACCTCATTGTAGGGGAGGTAGAAAGAGACATGGAACGTCAAAAACCAGCTGGACGAAAAGGAAGAAAAGACTTGCTTGGGAAACAAAGAACACTGCGTTAAGAGAAGAAATCTTGTTGCAATAACAGGAAAGATTGAGACAGAGAAAAAGAGATGCACTGTTCAGCTGGAATGTTGGTTGAAAGGAGAGGAAGAAAAATCCTGTTGTACCCAACATTGTGGTTCTACCAGCAATGGAAAGGACAGTAATTGTAGCTTAGTAGGCTCACATTACAAAGCAACACACCCTATCAATCACAGGAAATCATTTCTGATCTTAAAAGTAACCATCTGCAAACCTCTAATCATACAAAGCAACCACCTTGAATTTGGGGCCAGTGATTTCCTTGCTGTTTTTTTGAAGGGATTTCCTAAAGTTAGGAGAATTTATTTGGCAATGATGTTTCCTTTATGGAGTGAAAATTTATTGTTTGCTGAAGGTGCCTTGGATGCGGCAAAAATTCTTCATCTCAGAAAAAAGGTGTCTAATGCTGAATAAGGATTGACAAGTGAGCGACAGAGTGAGTGTTTCTGCTGGGATCAGTGAGTGAGTGAGTTTTTCTACTAGGATCAGTGAGTGAGTGAGTGAGTGAGTGAGAGAGAGAGAGAGAGAGAGAGAGAGTGAGTGAGTGAGTGTTTCTGCTAGGATCAGTGAGTGAGTGAGTTTTTCTGCTAGGATCAGTGAGTGAGACAGTGTGAGAGCGAGAAAGAGAGAGAGAGTGAGAGAGAGACACACACAGAGAAAGAGAGATAAAGTCATATCAGACCTGCCCATGTTGCCATTCAAAGTTAAACAATCTGTAAGTGTTCACTTTCCAGGCTTACAAAGGTTACAGTGGCACTGGCTGCCCTCCAGCACCTCCACTATGAGTTAGCATCTTCAAATGAGAAAATTAAAAGGATTGGAGCTTAAGTAAGTAACTAAAACAATCAGAGATAAAAGGTACTGCAGATGCTGGAGAATCCGAGATAACAA
>JAHRHZ010000217.1:1856300-1883988 GCA_024137785.1 Ginglymostoma cirratum | reverse complement strand
CTTCATCAGAAAATTTTCTGATGAAGGGTTTAGGCCCGAAACGTCAAGTTTTCCTGCTCCTATGATGCTGCTTGACCTGCTGTGTTCATCCAGCCCCATGCTTGTTAACTAAAACAATCAACTTATTTTTAAAAATACCCTATTGTTTCTTTTGGCACTACTCAAAACCACTTGTTTAATACAATGTCAGGTACTGCAACAGACACAGTGGGGCAAGTCAGACCTTCAACCCAAGAGGAAACCTATTGCTTGGAAAAAAAAGACTCTCCATCCCCTGGTTTTAAAGCAGTAAACTCAAAAGATGTCAAAACCAAGAGATGTGCATAGGAAATTGTTGTTGCAGAGTGAAGGCTGAGCAAACAAGTACAGTATGCCCAATTTCTTTTGTAGAAAAACCTCAAACCATGACTCTACATTCTACAACTGACATTAATTGCAGCACCCAATCAGATCTTTTCACAAAGCCTTCACATGACTGTTATTAGTGCAAAGTTGTGGCTTTCTTGAGCAGGTTACTGCTTGTATTTACACCAGTACTTGGTTTTCTTGTGGAAGCTACCTCCTACCACACTTCCCTGGGCTAATTTTATGTAGTGAGATTTCCCTGCATTTGTTCACAAAGATGCAGTGTTACCAGTCACGGCTGAAGGCCCATTTCCTGAGAAGCATTCCTCTGGTTCTTTTTTGTCTAGAGATGAACAAGAACTGCTGCTGCTGACTTCTCACTCAACCTTTCTAATAAAACATAGTCATGCACAAGCCCTGCTTTTCAAGGCTTTCTGCACTTAAACCACTCGAAGCAAACAAAGCATTCCATTAGTATCTTTGCTACGCAACTTGACTGATCAGCTGATCTCAAAATACATTTTTTTTCCCCAAATACTGGTGCACTCTGTTCATTTAGTAGTTTGCGAGTTGCTACAAAAATGCATCATGGAATAGTCAGTAAATGGGTCTTAACCGTTACACCAGCACAATTTCAACAAGCATCTCATGGTCCAAAGGGTTTCCTGTTTTGTAAATGTGGCTTGAGGATGTTAAATGACATGATGCTTTGCCTTGTTAAAATTGCTGCCAGCATTTCCACGCTCTGGGGGCAGTGTTACACAACAGCAGCACGTGACTGGTCATGTTATGTCTGTCCCGATTATTTCATTTAAAACGCTGGACTTGTCCTTTTGTTAAACCCCAGCTCGGGAAGCAGCTGTGGCAGTGGTTTCGAGCTGGCAGCTTACAAGCACCACAAATCCTGGTTGTCTGTGCAAGCTGCAGCACTGGCCTAAACTTGTTTGATCCGGTTTGCACACAGCTAGGCATTTCGCTGGGTGCATTCCTGCGGTTGGATGCAGCAGTGTGGAGGATTAAAACCTGTTAGACCTCCTCATTTTACAGCTGCTGGACAAAGGGCAGGCAAGAGCAGAGCTGTGAAACTTTGCTGTACTGCTAAAGGACAGACTCCAAAGGTTGCAAAGTGTACATACTGGGTTTACTCTGCTTGGTGATTAGTTCCGATGCAGCTTATTTGCAAAATAAGGATGTTAAATCGTGTCTCAAAAACAAATGACTCGGGTTTTGGAACTTCATAATGAAAGTCCAAATATTGTCAGAAAGTATATGTTCTTCCCGTGGGCACTGCCTTGCTATACTCACGCAATACTTCCACCAGGTTCTATCCCAAGTGCAAAAAGTGAGGCTCATTTTCAGGTTGCCAACCTTCTGGGATTATTTTGGAATTACAGATAGAAATCCTGCAGCAAGCAACTAAGAAGCAAAATCAGAAAAAACACCTTTGATCACAAGCCCATCAGGATCTGGATCAGCACATCATGTCGTCCAGGTCCAGAGGGCAAAGGAGATGGTAGATCCTGTCAGATGATTCTCTCAGCAGGTTAAGTATTTTGGTAGAATGCCTCATCGTCAGAATTTACAAACATGCACCAAGATCTAGCTTTGCTGGCACTGAGAAAGGTCCTTCCCATCAGATCCCTCCTACATGCATGGCGTCTTACTTCCTCTATATGTTGCCCTCAGGGTACTGACTGCAATGGGAAAGAGACTGTAGTTCCTAAGCCTTTTAGAACATGCCTTTGCAAAGAAGGCCTGGAGAGAGATGTAGTGGCTTTTGTTTTGTTGGTGTTTATCCCAGGCAGCTCTGTGCTGAAGGGCTGTACACAGCAACTCCACCTGGCTGACCATCAACTTTATGAAAGATGTTCTTAGGTTTGACTGAAACATGCTGGTCTTCCAGTGCAAGGAGATATCTTTGACTGAGTGTTACAGATGAGCACATTTCAAGGTCCAGGACTACCTGCAAAGAGATGGAGTAATGCTTTGGGCAGCCACTGCAGAGATGCAATGAGGAAAAAATTGTTGTCTAAGGCTTTTTTTAGCCATAGTGTACTGAGCCTGGAATCTTTGGACTATGTGCCTCACAAAAAAATGGACTTTGTAAAGCAAGAGTATTGAAAACATATTGACGCACATCAGAGTGCAGCACAGTTTATGAAGGAAAACGTGACACTTTTTGCACTTGCTGTAATTCCCAACTTGACTTATTTTTATCCTCTGGCTGTATATCTGATATGTAATGCATTTTGTGAACATTATGTTTATTACAATCATATTGAGGGGAACATACTGTATGGGGACAGGTCAAATATTATTGCAAATTCTGCAGGATTCAATTTCAAATGTTATTGCAACATTTGTAGATATTTTATGAATAAAGTATTTTAGGGAAAAAAACTCAAGAAAAAAAGCTCATCAAGAAACTACAAAAGATTTCATCCTCCTTTTTTATTAACTAATTGAGAGATGGAGATGGAGATGGTATTTGACTGGGGAGAAGGAGTGGACCTAACCCACGTTTAATGTTAAAGGGTGGGGGGGGTGGTTGGTCAGTTCAGTTGGCTGTATGGCTGGTTTGCAATACAAAGTGATGCCAACAGTGTGGGTTCAATTCCTGCACCGGATGAGGTCACCATTGAAGGATTTTCCTTCTCAACCTCTCCCCTTGCCCAAGATGTTAGGTTAAACTCACCACCAGTCATCTCTAATGAGACAGCAGCCCCATGGTTCCCTGGGACTACGGTAAGATTACCTTTTCTTTAATGGTTAACAGAGAGTTAAATATGGTGCAGTGTAAACTAGGCGACCAATCTAATCCCACGGGCTGCTTTCCAGAAGGCTACCTCTGAGAAGTTTGCCCCATCTCTACTTTAGTGTCAATGTTTTTTTGGGAGATACAAGGGAAGGGATTGTGACGATGGTGGTAAAATCATTTCGTGTTGCATTAATCCACACTGGGTATTTCCTCACTTTTGAGATGGCTCCCAAGGGCAGGAACAAAATTGCATGAATGGTCATTGCCTGAAAGTAGCCTATTTTTAAAAATCTAATTTCCATGTGCATGGAATAATAACGCACTGATTCAGGGAATCTTCCTGTCAACACAGTAGGAGTGGTGTGTTTTCTGTGTCTGTGTACTCATAGCAACACCACAGAATATCACTGGAAGCTTCAAATGGTAATTTGCCTTATTTTCCACAGAATTAGTCGCTATAAACCTTCTGATACCCTTTGAACTGAGACCAAATTCAAACATTTCATATCATCAAGATCAGTTACCATACCAACAAATTTATTTACTTGCATGTGTAAACAAGCCAGATCAGCATAAATTGCATCTTATTGACTAATCAATAAATTAGTTTCTTTGTTGAGGTAAGATTTGGTTCCATTTGCCCAATTCCCAGTGGAAACAAAAAGGACCAATATTGAATACAAGTTCTCATGCCTGGAGTATGCCTGTATTGAAGGAACTGCCATATTGATAAGGAGAGTTTTATAGGTATCCTAATTGTCCATCTAGATCAGAAGATAGGTCCAGAACCTGTGTGGGAGGCCTAACCACTGTTCTCAGCAACCTTATAGAAATGGATTTGGATTGAATAGAACAGGTGTTATGTAAAGGAAAGATTAGATTTTTTTTTTCAAAAAATGTTTTGTTAATTGCCCCTAAACTGCACTTGCATAAGCATCTTGCATATGTCTCTTTCCCCAGTCCTGTTGCTACACTAGCCTTACTCCAGGATGTCCCTTGTGGTCTGAGCCAGTGACAAAAGTGGCTCAACACTGAATAATGTACCATATGCAAGCTATCACGGAACTGTCACAGAGATAGTAAGAACTGCAGATGCTGGACTCCGAGACAACACAGTACGGAGCTGGAGGAACACAGCAGGACAGGGAGCATCAGAGGAGCAGGAAAGTTGACATTTTGGGTCAGGACCCTTCTTCAGAAATGAGGAGAGGGAAGGGAGCTGAGAATTAAAAAGAGAGAGGAGGGGTGGGGCTGGGAAAGGTAGGTGCAATGGTGACAGGTGAGTGCAGGTAGGCAGTGGTGGGGATTGGTCAGTGGGATGGTTGGAGTGGGTAGGTGGCAGAGAAGATGGACAGGTTGTGTCAGGTCAAGGAGGTGCAGATGAGAGGGAAGGTTGGACATGGGATGAGGCCGGGCATGGCGAGATCTTAAAACTGGTGAATTCCATGTTTAGGCCATCAGGCTATAGGCTCCCAAGGTGGAATATGGCTAATGTTCACACAAAAGCTGCAAATAATTCACAAATATGTCCCACCTGCAGTTCCAGGTTGTGGTGCAAGTTGCAAGCATACTTTGCTGTGGAGTGGGAAATAAGTCACATTCAATTTCTACCTCCTTGTATTGACTTAAGACCACCTTTGACTCTCTCATCCCTTTCCCATATTCTCCTCTTGCTGGTTCCCCCATTGTGTTTGCATGTGCCCTCTTCAAATCATTATAAGCGGACACCAACTTGCAATGATACAATAAAAATGGCCCGTGATATATTGCAACTCAGCATTTTTAGAACACCTATAAATTATTAAATAACCGCACCTTCATCATATTTTACAGGGCAAATGGCAGTACAGTTAGGCATTTGCACAATATAACTGAACTGAGAATGCTGAAACCACTTTTTTTTTGCTTGAGACTCAAATATTTCTGGCAATAGTCCCAATCGAGCTGAATAGGCTCCTTCAGTGCTGTCACAAAATGAAGAGACACTCACACTATCAGCCGCGATGGAGTGGGCACCACCAAGTTCTTGGCTGTGGGACGGCAGTGTTTTCTTTCCGCCAATTTAGTCACCTCTGCTGAAGTCTTGTGACTCTCTCATTGGGTACTGACACTGGCACCCATCCAGTAACTCAGCCAAGTGGGCAGTTCTCATTTGCATGTCTAGACAGTGAACACTGGAGGGCTAGTAGATTGTGGGAGAAAGTCATTCCAGCCAGATCCTGTCTCCAACCAATGAATATGTACGTTCTTTAAAATAAAATTGACCGGATAGCACCACGGACTGCAGACCCTAATTGTTTTATTCCTCCCAATGATCAGCTTGGAACAAAGATCAACTGTACCACAGTTTCAATAACATTGCGTGTGGTCACAAATGACCCCGACAGCAATGGTAAGAGTTTGAACCAATGATCTTCTGATCAATGTAGTTAAATGCAACAGTATTAGCTCAGTGCGCACACTGTTCTTAGCAATCTTTAAGTAAAATTATTTCCTCTACCGTTTTTCATTGAGCAGATGTTTGAATTATACTGCAGCAATCTCTTCCTCAGTATTTATGGTCCATAATGGAACTACGGTGCTCAATACAACTAGATAAACTCACAGCAACGGAGAATTCTGCTAATTTTATACCTGACACAGCGCCTGATTCAAGCACCAAACTATATTATGAGCCATTTCGAGTCCAATCGCATAGGTATTCTGAACCCAGAGTAGTGCTTCCTGGTCATTTATAATGACATAGTTAAAGCAATGTACATGCAATGCTGCTTGATAAACTTTGATTGGCCCAATGCATGAGTCACCCAACAGGCTTGTAGACAATAAAATCCTCTGTGAAGACAAGAATGAATAAGAATCTTCACAGTGAAAGCCTATGTTGCAGCTTTTCGACTTTACTGAAGTAAGATGCACACAGCAAGTAGTTCCTGAGATAAGCAGGCTCATGTTAGAAAACCAGGCTGCAACTGACACTACCTGCACGTTCTCAGCCTCAGTGAGAGATGCAATCAAGGACGGGTAAACTCGAAAGTGGACACATTCAAACTGGTGCACTTTCAGAGCTTGGTGGACATGCACATCATCAAGATCGAGTCAACTGAACTTGGCTTTGTGAACTAGAACTGTTGTTACAATGGACTGAAGGGTACATGTGTTACTCATAGCTGATGGATTTAAGTAGCAAGCAGTCCATAAGAATAATAAATCAGTTTAATAAAAACAAAAACGTACCTAATACATTTTCCAAACTGGTGCGACCAGTACATCAGATTCCACAGCAGTTAATCAAATTAGTGGAAACAAAAACTAAATAAGTAACAACATTGAATGCCGTGTAACCCATTGTGTAAATTAAGCCTGCTCTTCAAAGGTTAAAAGCATCTCTACCAGTCCTTTGCAAACATCCCAGGTACTTCTCTGGATCCCAAGAATGCAGAAAGATTCTAAACTGTTCAATTTACACTGCACTGATGCCAGCAGGAACTGAGCAACAGGCAGAGATGTGTGACCAGCACTACCACTGCTACAGCAATTGATTGTAAGACAAAGCAGTAAACTAGGACCGAATAGTGACTCAGTGGTTAGCAGTACTGCCTCACAGCATCAGGGACCCGGGTTCGATTCCAACCTTGGGTGACTGCCTGTGCAGAGTTTGCATGTTCTCCCCGTGCGTGCGTGGGTTTCCTCTGAATGCTCCAGTTTCCTCCCACAGTGCAAAGATGTGCAGGCTAGGTGGATTGGCCATGCTAAATTGCCCCGTAGTGTTCAGAGTTGTGCAAGCTAAGTGGATTAGACATGGAAGATGTGGGTGGGAAGGTGAGTCTGAGTGGGATGCTCTTTGGACGGTTGGTGTTCACTCAATGGACCAATTGGCCTCTACTTGCACTGTAGGGATTGTATCAATCACTTCTTTCAGTTGTTCAATTCTACTCCATGACAAATATTTAGCCCATTTCTAACTGAGAAAGGAGCATTCTCAAAATACTTCTTTTTCCCCTCCAGATGTTAGCAGTGCTTTTTAATGCTCTTCTGCAGCTTTGAGAAGGTGGTGATGAATCTTCTCCCTGAACTGCTGCAGTACCCATGGTGATTGAGCTCACAGAAGCATTAAGGAATTTACTAGGATGCTACCTGGACTGGAAGGTTAGAGTTATAAGGAGAGGTTGGTTAGGCTGGGACATTTTTTTCCTGGAGCACAGGACATTGAAGGGGTGACCTTATAGAGGTCTGCTAAATCATGAAAAGCATAGATAAGGTAGATAGCGGACAGCATTTTCCCATGGTAGGAGAGTCTAAAACTAGAGGGCATGGGTTTAACGTCAAAAAGGGCAAGAGGGGCAATTTTTCACACAGAGGGTGGTGAGTGTCTGGAATGGGCTGCCAGAGATAGTTGAGGAAGTGAGTTCAATTTTGTCATTTAAGAAACATTTTTTCAGTACATGAATGGGATAGGGAAGGAGGGATATGGACCAAACGCTGTCAAATGGGACTAGTTTAAATTGTGAAAACTGGGTGGCATGGGCAAGTTAGGCTGAAAGGCCTGTTTCCATGTTGGTGACCTGTATGACTCTATGAATCCATGAATACCCCACATCTCTTCTTCGCTTTTGTCTGTGGAATATTGTGGAATCTTTTACATCTACCAAGACACCTGAATGGCACCTTTTTAAACATTTTCTCCAAACAACGCAGAGCTGCATGGAATCTCTCACTGGAATTGTGTTGTGTACAATCTCGGCAGCAAATCACCACTTTCACCTCAACAATACTTCCGAGGCCCCTACCTTCTATCAACCAGGATAAGAGCTGCAAATTCATGGAAATGATCTCTTAAGTTTCCTTTAAGTCACACACCTGATCTGACTTGGATATATATATTGCCATTCCTTCATTATCCCTTGGTCAGTATCCTGGAATTATCCACCTCATGGCACCATGGGAGTGAGAAAGGAATACAGTGCCTTTACTAACCCCATGGTGTCCAGGGTACTTCACACCAAAATAGTATTGTTTGTTCTGTTAAAATATAGGAAATACAGCAATCAGCTTATGTACAGCAAGATCAGACAAACAGCCAAAGTGTGCCATGGAATTTTTTTTACATCCTCCTGACAGGGTTTTCTCAGTTTGATGTCTCATCCTAAATATATCTCCAAAAGTACAACACTCCCTCATTGCTGCACAGAAGGGTCATCCTGGATTACATGCTGAAGTCCTTGGAGTGGGACATAAGTCAATGATGAGGGTGCTATCACTGAGCCACTGCTGACAGAGAAAACAAGGACAACTGCAGGTTCTGAATCCTCAGCACAATGTGTTCAGGCCAATTGTAGGCAGTTAATAAACTCAGAATCTTTCCAATATGATCCACATTCGAGCACAACTGAGAAAAGTAACAGGTGATGATAGATGGACGTTGGCTTAAATCTGAACCTTCTGACTCAGGAACAGCCATATAACAGAGAGTAAGCAAGTCCCTTTCTTGCAGGAGAGTACAAATTTAATGGATTTGGCTGCCTGATAGACAGTGGACCAAAAGGGGCATTGATGGTGGCCTGGCAGCGAGGGCTCTAGAATGAAAGATGGAAGGACAGAGAAAGCCAATGTATGATTTGATTAAATATTATCAACTTCAAACGTTAACTCTGTTTCCTTCTCCAGAGATGCTGTCTGGTCTGCTGAGTATCTCCAGCATTCTCTGCTTTTTTTTTTCAAAAGCTTGTTGTGCATTTACAATGTTTGCTGTTTGTCAGATTTCCAGCATTAACAGGGCTGTCTCCCCCCTCATTTCATCTTGGAACGTTACGGTACTATATACTGTTTTCAAATCCTGCATACTAAGTATCATGAGCAATAACAATTATTAAAGTTAAAAAAAGGTCCATTTTGGGGCACTCACTGAAAGACAGCAACAGATTTTTACTTATGCTTCCCATCTAGGTAGACATCAACCATTTTCAAGTTACTGCATGAACAATAGTATTCTTGAAGGTTAAAAGCTGGGATATAAAAAGGAAAGTTCCCTAGATTAAAAAGAATACATATCTCCATTTGCTGCAGACTCCTACCACGAACAGCCCTCCTTGATTCCCTAGTTTGCTGAATATTCAGCAGCATTTTATCACATTACTGGCTGTCTAGTGAATACAATTCCCAAGTGCCTGCTGACTGGTTGGCCACCGTGAGAGGATGATTTGGTTTATCACAGCAGAACATCAAGCTGTGTCTAATTCACCCACTAGCTTCTGTCATTTGCTGCAGCCAGTGTCAGCGATGAGTTATGACTGACAGATCACTTACACAGCAGCTGTAAACTCCAGCCTGTGCCAATCCTCAGTATGTTTGAAATCACATTCAAGCCTGCTGACCGCTCCCACATCCCTCCCCAATCTTTCTGCCATTTTGGACCTATATTGAGCCTGATAAGCCCCATGACACATAAAAAGGGGCCAATTTCACCTGGCTGAATAGTAATAATCCATACTCTCAGGGTGCGAGGTCCCTATCACAGGCAGAAGTTCACAACTGTCAATTTATACACAGCTCAGAAAGTCGTGCTGAGTTAATACACTATCACTCATCTGCCAATGGTAAATTAAATGTCTTAGTGTGTAAAAGGTATTTAAAACTTCCATATCATCACTATCATACCCTTGCGATCAAGTCTCTACCTGCTGTGATGACAAGAAGCTGATATTTTCTCCAATGCTTTGCCCTTGTAGCTTAACTGTGGCTACAAGTGCAACTGTGGCAAGCAACTCACTTCCGGACTCCTTGACACCTGTCCACCATCCGCAAAGCAAAAGGCAGGACTATGGTGGAGTACTCCCCATTTGTTTGGATGGATGTAGCTCCAACACCACGTTGGCACTACCTAGGATAAAGCAAACTAGACAAGTGGCCAGATAGGTGACAGATAAAGTTCAATGTGGACAAGTATGAAGTAATGCACTTTGGGAGGAAGAAGCAATGTAAAACAGCAGGTGAAATGCTCAAAGAGTACAAGTGCAGAGGGGCTTTGGGTGCTGTTCAGACAAGTTATGATATGCAGGTAGAATGTGAACCCAGATCTTCTGGCTTGGCGGTAGAGACACCTAAAATGTACAGTATTCTGGGCTTTATTAAAAAGGCATAGCGTACAAGAGCAAGTTGATGATGCTTACAGTCATAGAGATGTACAGCGCGGAAACAGAGCCTTCAGTCCAACTTGTCCATGTCGACCAGATATCCTAAATAAATCTAGTCCCATTTGCTAGCATTTGGCCCATATCTCTCTAAATTCTTCCTATTCATATAGCCTTCCAATTTACTTCTGTTCTCCATCTTGGATCACCCAGAATCTTTGTAGAGCTCAGCTGGCGTACTGCATACAGTTCTGGCACCTCACTACAAGAAGGATTCGAACATATCGAAGAGAGTGACAAGGATAATTCCTGGGATGAGGAAGTTTAGTTAGAATGACAGATTTGAGAGGTCAGGACTGTTCTTCTTGGAGAGAGGGCGAAGAAGAGATCTGACGAAGTTGCAAAATCATGAGATGTCTGGATAGAGTAGATTGCGAGAAAATGCTCCCTCTTGTAGAATGAATGAGGGAGGGCACAGATTTAAAGCGTTTGAAAAATGTAGCAAGCATGATGTGAGAAAAATATTTTTCACACGACTGGAATGCACTGCCTGGGAACAGGACGGAGGCAGAGTCAGAGTCAATTGAAGCATTTGAGTGGGCGTTGGGTGATTATTAGAATGGAATTAATGTACAAGATGGTAGGAGAAAGGAAGGAGAATAGCACTAAACTATATTGCTCTTTGGACATCCGATGCATGCATGACTAGCCAAGTGGCTTCTCTGTGCTGTAACAATTCTTGATGGCTCCCTGCACTGCAGCCAACAACTGCACAATGTATTAGAGTGTTTAGTTTTACCGATCTAAGATTTCAAAATTACCACGTGGCCCTTCCCAACCAGTTAACAAGCTCCTTGGAGGCCGGTGGGATCCTGGCTACAGCGCTAGTCTCACTTTGAAAATAGTAAGGTGTCCTGGACATACCACCCAGGAGGGCAGTTTTCAAAGTGTGCCTGCTCACAACCTACCTCCCGAGGCTTTTGAAACTCAAACCCAAGAAAGAATTGATAAATAAAAAGTCAGAATTGACAGAATCATGAACTAACAGACTGGAAGCAAGTGCTTGCAATATACTGTGTGGTACAATTCACTAAGGCAGCATCGTGGTATTTATCGTGCAACCCAAAGAGAAGCGATTCACGTGTAATGATATTGTAATAACACAGCCACCGCTGTCACAGAACTGTGTCAGCCATTTTGCACTCAGCAAACAGCCACATGAGATGAATCAACAGCTAATCTGATGCCGGCAGTGCTGCTGCTTCAAGGAGGAATGGTGGCTACAATTTCAGGAGAACTCTCTGTTCTTTGTCAAATGGTGACATGGGATCAACGTTATCCACTTGCCAACAAGTAAACAGGAGCTTTGTTTATTGTCTCATCTGAAAGTGACACAATTAACAAAGCAGCTCTCCTTCAGTACTGCACTGCTGTGCCAGCCTAGATCATGTACTCAATAGGTTGGACCTTGATACGATAACCGTCTGAATCAAGTGTCATCAAACCAGGCTGAAAACTGAACAAATAAACAAACAGGCATAATAAATCCTTTGATCAAATTGAACAGTGTCAAGTCCTTTGTACAGGGTGTCCTGGATTATGCAGTAAAACAAAAATATGGAAAATCATTCTTAAACTCCCATTGCAAAGGAAAACATTTCATAAAGAACAGGATTCAGAAGAGTACCTGGTTACACTGACAGTCTCATATGATTCATTGCAGGTGAGACTAGAAAGCAGCAGTCTTGGTGCTGACATAAGTAGACAATATCTCACAGGCCCTAAACCCACCAACTTCCCAGAGGGGTACTGGATTTCTTCAACCTGTAGGATTTAATCTGTTTTCTGCTAATCATAAAATGATTGTGACAGCGAATACGACGCAATATCTACGAACATCCTCGCTCCGCAACCGAGCCCAAATGCCTTAGTTCATCATTCATGTCAGGACAATAAAAATATACACCTTGAGATGATTAAGAACTTGGCTGCATGGTGCAATTTAATCAGCTCTCCCCGTACATACTCTAACATTCAGCACACTGGGAACACACTTTACAGACACATTATGTCAACAGTACTCCTTATGTACAATTCAATATATTTATTTCTTTTAACCTCTAAAATAATTATTTCTTAATGCACTGCATTAGTATTTTCAGAGTTTTTGGAGAATTCAATATACTTAACAACGGTAACAAAACCGACTTTTCTTTCTATTGAAATAAATAGTTTTTTAAAAAAATTCCAAGTTGCTAATATGTTTGTGCAACAGAATGGGGAGGGTGTGACCAGGTTCAGTGTATTGAAAGCTCCTTGGGTCTTGTTAAGCACATGCTGCTGAAATATTAATGCCCAAATCTCTCCTGAGAGATTCCCGAATCTCCTGGAAGATGATAGAAACCCACTAGAGCCTGCCATGTGGAATAGGTATTTAGAATTCAAATGGTTAACAGTATCTTCAAATCAAGTGGACATGAGGCAGTGTAGACAGCCAGGAAGCAATCCCCGCTGGCCTCCTTTTCTGGTTGACAAGGCAGAGCCTGCATTGGACAGGTAATTTGATTCTGTCAGTCTGGCACATGTCCTGATCTGGGGAGGAGACGTGAATGGAAACACGAGCAAGACTGAATTCAGATCCACAAAGACCTCGATTTCATCAATTCAACAGGGAGCTAGGGCTAAGCAAGTGGGGAGCAAGTAAAAGAACCAATGTACCTACGCCACAGCTTACATTCAGTGGTGCAGGTTTCTGTTGCAGAACTGATGGCCGTGCACCATTTATTGATTGTGTCCCTGTCCCTACTAGCTGCTTTGCTTAACTTTCACAGGAATGCAGTAATAGTTCTGCAACACACTCTCAGTAAAAACTAAAAGCTTACATTTTCTTCAGGGTGCACTTATTACACAAGGAATGCATACTTGATGCAAGTCACTGATCCAGAGACAGTTCATCTGAGGACATAAAAGTACATGACTGTAGCTGCAGTGGTTTAGAACTACAATTGCAGCATTTCAGCTCTCTCCCATTTATTGGTTATTTTGTAAACTCCCTATGAATGAGCTCAGTTGATTGCATGATTGCGTGCGTGCCTTGGAGTGTTGAGTAGGAGAAGTTATTCCATTTTTAAAGGCGGTTGGCTGACCATGTGATGACATGTTCTTTTCCTGTGAACGTGCGGACAAAAAGGTAAAAAAATGTCTTTGCGTTCTGATACAATAACTCTGACTTATTAGCCATTGCTAGATTGTGAAATATCTGGAGACTGCAGATGGTTCCACGTGCTTCTTGCTCCAATAGCACTGCATTAAAGGGTTACATAGCAGTTATTTAATTCACTGTTCTCCACATGAGAGGTTTCACAGGCCATAAAGCTGCACTTTCTAAGCTTTGGGGTAGGTGGGTTCGACCTTATTCGAAAACTAGGCTCACTGTAACTGGCAAAAAAGAACATTCAACTCGGAGTCTCTCAGTAGCCTTAGTTGGAGGTTTAGAGTCAAAATAGACGCCCCCCCACAACACCAGACTCCCTCCTGATTAAATACTCCTCTTGTTATATTCCTCCTGTTATCTGGGAGAACGAGGAGATGAATCGGCACCATGACTCTTGTTATCTGTTTTCAATTGAGGATTTTAATCAATGAAATTCACACCTAAAATTGACAAATTCAAAAACCACTCAGGGAAGTTCAGAAGGATGAAAGAGCTTTGGTTCGGTAAAAGGTGAATGGAAGATAATAACAACATTACAGAGAAAAACAACGTGAAGAGAGACCATGGCATAGATTTCCCTCCACCCCGCTCATTACTAATGCCTGAAAACAGGACAAATAGACACTAATCCTTTGAACCCATTCTGTTTTGGAAGTGTACCCTAAATGTAACTGTCTTTGTGTAGCACCTACATCAGCACCAATGCATGTCTCATGCAACTCAAGGGGTCTTAGCAACCAGGTTTCCTCTAATAGTATCAGGTGTGTTTTGCACAGAGTTGGAGGGTGTGTTCAGTACCATGCTTACCCTTCCCCAATGTTCCAATGGGACTTTACAGGCGGAACAGCAAGAACAACCACAAATATCTTGTGAACTGCTGAAGCCTTTTGTCTAGATCACTCCCGTGTTGTCTTTATTTCATTCATTTGTGGGATGTGGGCGTCGCTGGATGGCCAGCATTTCTTGCCCATCCCTCGTTGGCCTTGAGAAGGTGGTGGTGAGCTGCCTTCTTGAACTGCTGCATTCCTCCTGCTGTGGGTTGACCCACAATACCGTTAGGGAGGGAATTCCAGGATTTTGACCAGCAACAGTGAAGGAATGGTGATATATTTCCAAGCCAGGATGGTAAGTGGCTTGGAGTGGAACTTGAAGGTGGTGGTGTTCCCATATGTCTGCTGCCCTTGTCCTTCTAGGTGGAAGTGGTCATGGGTTTGGAAGGTGCAGTCTGAGGATCTTTGGTGAATTTCTGCAGCGCACCTTGTAGATAGTACACACTGCTGCGACTGAGCGTTGGTGGTGGACAGAGTGGATGCTTGTAGATGTAGTGCCAATCAAGCAGGCTGCTTTGTCCTGGATGGTGTCAAGCTTCTTGAGTGTTGTTGGGGCTGCACTTATCCAGTCAAGCGGGGAGTATTCCATCACACTTCTGACTTGTGCCTTGTAGACAGTGTACAGGCTTTGAGGAGTCAGGAGGTGAATTACTTGCCGCAGTATTCCTAGTTGTCTCTATCACAGAGTAGGAAATAAAATGAGAAATCTCACACTGAAACTAATCTAACAATTCTTGTACTGTCAGCTCAGCATTCTTTTATCCATTTTGTTTCCAGATATTTTTATTCTTACATGGGATGTGCATTTCACTGGCTCAGTTAATTTATAACATCCATCCCTAATTTGCCCAGATGGCAGTTGAGAGTCAGCCACATGCTGCCAGGCAAAAATGGCAGACTTTCTTTCCCAAAGGACATTAGTGAACCAGGAGGGCTTTTACAACAATCTACAGTGGTTACATGATTGCCATCAGTTCAGCTTTTTATCCCAGATTTTTATTGAATTCAAATTTCATAATAATGGTGTAATTTGAATCCATGACACCAGAACATTTGCTGGGGTTCTGCCCCAGCGACAAACCACTACACTACTACCCTCCCTCTTCATTTAATAGCAGCATGGGCTCATTCACATGGGATTGAACCTTTAAATGCATAGGAATACCAGCAACATACAAGTCATGTGAAGGGAAAGTGAACAAAGTTGCTTACGTGGGATTTTCACCCCTCACTGCAGCAGAGGTAGTGTCAGGATCTATGAACACAATTCCTTCTTTACTGTGTCATTCACTTGTACCTTTGCATTTCTTTTACCTTAGGTTTCTTGTTTCAATACTTCTTTCATTTATTATAGCAACTAACAGAACGTACGGACTATCTGACAGAAATGGAGACTCCTGTGTTGAAGGAGATTGCAGTTGAACCAGGACTCAACAACATAAAAGACGCTGTTTGTATTTTACGTGGCCTTTTTTTTAAAAAGCACTGTGGCTGTCTGTGGAGACCAACCTCAGTGTGTCACTCTCATCCCTTCAATGTAGAGGGACAACCTCTGGTGTTTATTTTTCCGAGATCACTTCCTTCATCCAGCAGAACACTGTGGTGCCATTGATTACCTGAGCATGGGGTGCTTGTACAGTACTATGCAATGTGACCTAAGAAGGAAGACATAATGTCTCCTATTGGCTGCACTGCTGTAAGATTCAGCACACCATGGCTGTCTTTTCCAGTTTACTGCCCCTGGAAAAAAGCTTCCCTCCTTGAGCCTTGCTCCCCCTTACCTCCCTACCACAAAGATTCGTTCGCTCCTGGAGAATGTGACAGGTCAGGACAAGCAAACTGCAAGTGTTTAAAGAAAAGACTCCTGTTATCGCCTGCTTGGTGAAGATTAGTGATTTGTCATCGAGAGAATTTCATTTTATTACGAACCATGGCTGAGACAGCAGTATACAGCGACAGCAGAACGTCTCCACAAAACAATTAAGGCAAAGGAAAATGGCCATTGATTAAAAGAATCCCAATGCACAACAGTGAAAGATAGAAAAGTCAGGAGCTACCTTCAAAATCTACATGTAGACATGGTGACGAAAGTGCAAAAGAAAATGAGCTGTGATGCTAAAGTGGAATCTTTTGTTGAAGTTTCCAGTAAAATTCAGGTTAACCAAAATTGGGAAATGCACATTGTGAATCGAAGTCTGTCAAGATTTCAATGATCTGTCCCTGTTAATCTGGTTAGAAATGCAGGTCCAGGCTCAAACAGATTAGCTGCTGAGATGTTTGTACTTAAGACCTGAGTTCCAGCGGTTTCTTTTGCTGTAGTGGTCGTGTCCCTATCTCTGTGCCAGGAGGCCTGGGTTCAAAACCCAGCAGTTCGAAATAATACCCCTGAACAGGTTGATATTTTAAAAGAAATTCTCAAAGATAAAAAGAGATTCACACCAAGTTTCATCAATAAAACAAACACTTAGTTGGTTAAAATAAAAAGCTGTGTTCTTCCCCAGTGTGGCTGTTGGTTTCTGGATAGGAGAGGGTCCAGAAAGGTAAAAACTGATGCTTGTATCACCTTTATAGAATTACAATAAAACTTTTGTAAATCTCTGGAAGTCTTTTGCTGCCTAATTTGACACCTGGATGTTGGTATATAAAACAAAGGTTGGTACTATTGGAATCACAGCAGAATTTCAGACCCAGAATCGCCACAGGAGCGGATTCACTGTATTTTACATTTTGCACTGTGGTACTTTGCCTTTATAAGTATTTGCTGGGCAGAAAGGATGTAAAATCGCAATAAAGCTTGGGATGGGACTTACTTTGACCCAATGAGAAAATCAAGCCTGCCATCTCCATTTCTGCACTTAGCTATTTATCAAATAAATCGGCATTTCTAACCAGATCCACAGTGAGAGATCAACGAAATTCAAGAGTTTGATTCGCAATGTGCATTTCCCAATTTAGTTTAACCTGAATTTTGTTGCAAACTTAAACAAAAGAGACCACTTAGCATCACAGAGATAGTAGGAACTGCCGAAGCTGGGGAATCTGAGATGACAAGATGTAGAGCTGGATGAACACAGCAGGCCAAGCAGCATCAGAGGAGCAGGAAGGCTGACGTTTCAGGTCGAGACCCTTCTTCAGAAAACATTTTCTGAAGAAGGGTCTCAACCCGAAATGTCAGCTTTCCTGCTCGGCCTGCTGTGTTCATCCAGCTCTACACTTATCATCACAGCTCATTTTTTTGTAATTTAGTTTAGTCACCGTGTCCACATTTAGATTTTAAAAATACTTACTGACTTATCTGCTTTTTCTTTATAACTGTTGTGTGTTGTTTTCCCACCTAATCTTGGCACAGTCTCAAAAGTAATACGCTATCTACAACTTTTTCTGTAAAAGAATCCTTCAGCTTTCTTTCCAAAATTCTTGCCTATGATCTTTTATCCATGATCCCTTTTCCTACCTACTCTCTCTGATCCTTTCATTATTTTAAACACCGATGTATAAAATATCCCAGGGATCTGCTCTGTTCGAGAAAAGAAAGCTAGAAAAATTGAGGCTATTTTCATATTTATCTTTCATTTAAGAAATGATCTGAAAGCAAGACAGACACAGCACTCACAATATCTGATTAATGTGGCAAAGCAATTAAAAAGTACTATTTGATCTATAGTTCAAATAGCATACTACAAATCTGCTGAAATTCTCACTGAAGCTTGACAATGGATTAGGATCCATTGCATATTTTGGGCACTGTGTTAAATTCTGGCTTTAATACTCGAGAAGACAAGCTTTAGGTCAATGTAAGTACTGAACAGAGACCCAAGAACGACTGGGCTTACTTGTACCACTTCCGGTTAGTGCTGCTGCTGTAACACAAGATACCACCATCACATTAAATAAGCCCCAGGTCTCACTAATCTTTTAATGGTTTCAATAATTGATAGTCTATTTCATTAAAAGAGTCAATGGGTTAGCCCTGGCCTCAGCAATGATTCCGTCGTTTAGCGTGTTTTTTGCACTCTGGTTTAGTTAGCGTTCAAAGCAGCACAAGTTACCACAGGCACTGTGTAATCAAACTTATCTCAATCAGTATATCACTGACTTCCTGAAACTGTTGATAGTGTGTATTAGCCCTAAACGGTACAGTAACAAGGCAGAGCCTGTGTTTCAGTATAAATGTAACATAATACCACTGTACAATCAGTTGTCATCTCATCAACAGGATAGCAAGTTACAGATAACACTTTTGGATTCTAAAACAATTAGCTCACAAAATTTATCCTGGGTGGTCTAGTAGCAACTGAACCCAGCACATTCTTTTCTGGATAGCATTGTCTTTGTCCCCTTGTGATTAACTAATGACCTCGGTACATGCCATGAGGCAATTTTTGTCTGTTCCAGGTTTGGTCCGTTAAGTATGAAATACTGTAGCCAGTGGAAATCCCAATCTCTTAAGTGAGGAGGTAAAATCAAAATGCCAACAATGAATACCCAAATATGAATTCTAGTTGGGTGACAATTATTCTTTTGTGGGATATCAATGTCAGCATTTCTTGTCCCTTCCCATTTGCACTTGAATGGAGTGGCTCGTTAGGCCATTTCAGGGGCGAGTTAAAAGTCTACCATATATCGGTGGGCCTGGAGTTACATGTAGACCAGACTAGGGCAGAACAGTGGATTTACTTCCATGAAATATATTAATGACTTTGATGAAGGAAGTCACTGTACTACAGCCATGTCTGTGGCTGACAAAAATAGGTGGATTGACAAATAAGATGACAAAAAAAGTTAAAAAAGGATGTAGACTGGTTAAGTAAATGTGCAAAAACATAGCAAATGGAATACCACGTGGCAAAATCTAATTTTGTGCACTTTGGCAGGGAAGATAGGAGAAGTGAATATAATTTAAATGGACAAAGGGCTGCAGAAACCGAAACACAGAGGGATATGGGGTTCCTCAAGCATGAATCAGAAAATAATTAGCATCCAACTTCAGCAGGTAATTGGGAAGGCAAATAGATGGTTGTCCTTTATTTCAAAGGGAATGAAGTATGAACATAAGGAGATCTTGGTAAAACTACGCAAGGCACTTGTCACACTACATCTGAAACTGTGAAAATTTTTATCCGAGGCAATATATCCTGGCATTGGAGGCAGCCCAGAGAAGGTTTACTAGGTTGATCCAAGGTATGGAGGGTCTGCCTGATGATGAGAGATTGAGTAATTTGGGCTGAGCTCATTGAAGGTGAGAAGAATGAGAAGAGACCTACTGAAATATCCAAGGTGTAGGGGTTGTTGATCAGGGGTGGATGTAGAGAAATTGTCTCCCCTTTGGAAGGGAGAAAATCTACAACTAGTGGGCACTATCTCAGAGCAAGGGGTTGTCCAGTTAGTACAGAGACGAGGATGACATTCTACTCTCAGAGGCTAGTGAATCTGTGGAGTTCTTTACCACACACGCCTGTCGAGGCAGTGTTGTCAACTATGTTCAATGCTGAGAAAGATCGATTTTTAAATCAGTAGGGAAATTGAGGGTTATGAGGAAAAGGCAAGGAAGTGGCGTTGAGGATTATCAGATCAACCATGATCTTACTGAATGGCAGGCCAGACCTGACAGGCCAAAAGGCCCACTTCTGCGCCCATGTTTTATGAATAATCCTCATTGCCCTGGATAATAATTGTTTCTCACTTTTCATCAGCAAAACATTACACTGAGTTTTAAGAGATCTCGGCGTATGCAAATTGGCTTCCAGGTTTCCTACGCTACCACTGCTCTTCAACATTATTTCATTGTCCAGAAAGCTTGTTGAGGCATCCTGAAGTTGGGAAAGCCAAAGCATGGTCTAAATGCTAAATTTTCTCATCAGGATCCATACTGTCCTGTCTTCTGTTTCCCTCCATTCAAAAGAACTGACCGGAAGAGAGGACAAACCTGGGAAGGCCGTACAGGGATGGGATAGGGTCCGTATGGGGACAATATGACAGGAGCATCAACCAGCAGTAGATAGGTCAGTGCTGCCATCGCTCAGCAATGGTTATACACAATTAACAGGCAGGGTATTTTCAATTCGCTTCTCTCACTCATAGATAACTGCTTGCCTTCTTTACTGGCCTAATCGAGGGGAGCTGCTGTCAAGGGAGCTATAAAAACAACTACACATTCTTCCACTCCACTGCACAGTTTATTAAAAGAAAGAAACTGCATTTGCATAGCACATTTCACAGCTTCAGGTTGTCCCAAAGCACCTTATGGCCAATGAAGTGCTTCTGAAATGTAGTCACTCTTCCAATATCAGAAACGCAGCAGCCAAAACGCATTAAAGCAAGCTCCCACAAAACAGCTATGACCAGATAATCTCTTTCAGTGATGTGGCCGAGGAATGAATATTTCTCTGCTCTTAAAAACAAAGCCATGGGATCTTTTACATCCACCTGAGCGAGCCGACAGTTTAATGCTGATCTGAAATCTGACACGTCTAAGAGTGCAGCGCTCCTTCGGTATTGTACTAAAAGGATAATAACTGGGTTAACGTTCAACACTCTTGAGTGGGGTCGGATGCTGTGACCTTCTGATTCAGAGGCGACAGTACTACTACTGAACCGTGGTGGGCCCAAATGTATCGAAGTTTGGTGCTTCTTTTAAAAAAAAACTAGAAACCGTTAAGGCTGAAAGAAAGCAATACCTCACTTCAATTCCACTCAAGGGATAAGAAGGTTAGATACATATAATCATACATAACGGGAAAGCAGGCAGGCCACTGACCCCTCGAGCCTGCTCTGCCTTTCAATACGATCATGGTCAACCCGTTTTGTGTTTTGAATTCCACTTTTCAACTTACCCTGATAACCTTTAATTGCCCTGCCTAACAAGAATCAATTTATCTTCTCTCTCGGAAGTATTCAATGACCTTCTGATGCAGTGTATTCCAAATCACACAACCCTCAGAAAAACATCTTGGTCCTCATTTAAAAACAGAGTCCCCCTTGTTCTGGACTCACTTGCAAAAGGAAGCATCCTTTCCACATCCACCTGATCACGAACTCTCAGGTTCGAGTAACCCCTCTGTCTGTCCAACTGTGTTATCCTCACTGCACAACCAACTCGTTCCAGATATCATCCAAAAGAACTGCAGATGCTGTAAATCAGGAACAAAAACAAAGCTGCTGGAAAAGCTCAGCAGGTCCGGCAGCATCTGTGAAGAAAAGAAATCGGAGTCAACATTTTGGATCTTGTGACCCTTCCTCAAAACTGGCAGATAGCAGGACTTGAGTTCTGAGGAAGGGTCACTAAACCCGAAATGTTAACTCTGATTTTTTTTCTTCACAGATGCTGCCAGACCTGCTGAACTTTTCCAGCAACTTCTGTTTTCATTCCAGATACCAATCCAGTTAAAAACAAAATACTGTGGATTCTGGGGATGTGAAACAAAGCAGAAAGTCTTGATAAAACTCTGTAGGTCTGGCAGCATCCACGGACAGAATAACAGATGTAATGGTCTGAGTACTAGAAGACTCTTCTTCAAAAATGTGGCATTTTGGACTCAAAACATTAACTCCAGTTCTTCCTTGACAAACACTGCCGGATTGGTTGAGTTTTACAGCACGTTCTGTTTTTACACCAATCTAGTAAACCTCCTCTGAATCGCCTCCATCACATTTACATCTTTCCTCATACAAGGAGGCCAAAATTGCACGCAGTATTTGAGATGTCGTCCCATCAATTCCTCTCATAATAAAACATTCTGTTGGCCTGCTTCATTACATATTGCACTTGCAAGCTAGAATTTTGTGACTCATGCACAAAAATGCCTAGATCCCTCTGCATCTCGGAATTCTGCTATCATTCTCCGTTTTACTAAGTAATTAAGTAACATCATCTCTCCGAGATACATAATCTCTCCTTGATACATCTGAAATACATCAATTAATATTGTTAGTCAGAAGTTATTATGTGCTGGATCTTCAATTGCTGGTAGATTTAGAACCTGTTGGAAGCATGATTTAAAATCCAAGGTCTCTAAAGTCCTATCTGTATCCTGCTGCCTCAGGGGCAATCTGCAATTTTCAAAGCTTGTCTCTGATTGAAAGTCCATTAATACCATTTAATACTTTATTAAAGGGGCTGAGGAGGTTGGGAATATAATTTTTAATGAGATTTTCAGTGAATCCAAGTTATCTGGTGGATATTGGTGAAGGGTTGTCGCATTTGTTGTGGAGTGGACAGCAAGTTTCTCTGATGTTTAAAATTGATGGTCCCTTAGCTATTATGCACCGAATCGAGTACATTACCTCAATTTTGCCTTTTTGCCCTCCATCTAAATCCTTTATGGTACTGTCTCTCTCAGGGAAGATGGCTAGGCAGCAGCAGGCCCCAGTATGAATGCCATATGCCTTTGCTGTTGGTACCAAACAGCTAGGTCCCACCTCCCAAAGATGTTAGTTGAGTTCGTCTCTATCCCAATTAGAGGGACAATGTCAAGGTGTGAAGTCAAGATGTGGAACTCATCTGAGTGTTGGGTTCCCAACCCTTATTTGTACATCTGGCCTGATATTACAGAAAGCAACAAGTTTTGATGCTACACCTGAAAACTGTACTTTTTTCTGCTCAGGCCTCATTACGATAACTCAATTGTCCTTGCTCTCTATTATTGGCCGACACAGCTTGGGCAGCTGTAGCAGGGGAAACCACAAGCAAATTTAGCACCAGATTCCCATTCTTGATGAGATCAACTGTTTCAAATGTATTATGCTAATGAAATTCAAAATCTCTTATAAAAAAGGCAGAATGAGATGGATATGTTTAGGGAATATAGTAATGCTTTGCAACCAAGCAATTGTGTCCAAAGAAAACTGTACTTACCAGGTAATACAGAGAAATATATTGCTGGGGGGAGCGCTTGGAGATATATTTAAAGCTAGGGCCAACATGGTCCTGCCTTGCTTCCCCACCCCTGACCTGGCTGAAGGAAGACAGTGCCAAAGAGAAAATGTGGGAATGTCACATCTGAATTTGGCTGTAATGATCTCCATAATGAAATAGATGGTGGACGTTCATTACAGTATTCCCATGCACACATGAAGAACAGCCATTGTCTACCAGTGACCATTCTGTGACCACGGAATTATACCTTATGAAGGGGTCAACACTTGAGAAGGGGCAAAGAGATGGAAATGGAGGGAGAAATGAATTAAGCATTTAAACTTTCTTCTGTCTTTTATTCATTATTATCATGGCTTCAATGGTCATGAGGTAAAGAACTGAGTCGCATTTAGAATTACACAATGATGATTTAAAAAAGCCCTCAGTACAGCACAAGTGGAAGCTACCAGCTTGCGCCTAGACATCAGACAGTCCTCCACCACTGGCAGTGGAGAAGGTTAGCTTCCTAATGCAGAGTAGCACTGTATTGACGGAGCTGCCTATCCAACAAACATCTGCAGCAGGGCAATCGAGCCTCATCCATTTCAACAGCTGAGGGTTCAGCTTCTCTGTATTTTATAACTGAAACTTCAGTTGATGTCAGTGAACCATGAACAATCACAGTGCTTGTGACAATAAAATTGTCACCAAATTATTACATGAAAAATGAGAAACAAGAGGAGTGATGTGATAATATTCTATATGTTCTCGATCCTTACAATAAAGACCAATGTTTCATTTGCCTATCCAATTACGTGTCGCTAACTTTGTCCTTTGTATGATCCAAGCCAGGCGGTAAACTGCGAAACAAGACAATTTTTCCCCTTCATAGTAGATTTAGTCCAGGTGTAGCCCTGCAGAGTTTTGCCTCCTAATTATCACCTCAGTGACCTGGCTGACTCTTTTTATAATTATTTTTAAACAACCTTTTTGGACGATTATGAGACACCTCTGGACAGGTTGGTCTTGAATTCAGATCACCAGCCCTGAGGAGCCACTACCAACTGGTCACAAGAGCCATAAATGGTTGTAGAGAAAGGAAACCTGCACCATCTGGGGAGATCACAATTCTCATTAAAGTCCGACGCCTCACCCATTAAAATCACGTAAAGCAGCAAAGAGATTCAGTGACTTGTCTGAACAATGAACCGACTTTAGCAACAGTGGGATATGCGATCCTGAGATATTTTCTAATCAGTCCTTTCAGGATGGTATGACAGACAGTTGGAACAGGCAGGACTTGAGCCCACGTCTCCTGGCTCAGAGATCAGGACTCTATTACTGTGCCACCAGAGCCTTTTTGAGATCCCAAGATTTTTTTTAAATCAGCCTGTTCGGACATGTTATTAAACACCTCTAGAAGATGAATCTAGGCCTCCTAGCTTTGAGGTAGGGACACTACCGTTGGACCACAAGTGCACTCCTATGTGATCCCAATCCTTAAACAAATATTGCCCATCAGGTGTACCTCTTTAAAAAAAAACAAGCCACTAGCAAACTAAACTCTTTGAGGATCAACACTTCAATATATCAAACCACATCTTGTATATATTTTGCTTTTCTGCTCTGCTTACCAAAGTAAATAATGTCACATTTCCCCACTCTAATCTCCATCTGCCATTTTCTTGCCCACTCAGCTAACCTTTTGCATGATATCCTCCTGCAGCCTTTTTGTGGCTTTAACTTGCTTTCCCACTTAGCTTTAAATGGGAGTTACTGGCCAGGCCAGCATTTATTGGTAGTCCCTCATTGCCCTGGAAACATGGTGAACTGTCTTCATGAACTGCTGCTGTCCTTGTTGTATGGACACCCACAGTGCTATTAGGAAGAGAATTCCAGGACTTTGACCCAGTGACAGTATAGCAATCAGTTTTTCTAGGGCCCCTTGATGCCATATTTGGTCATTTGCTGTCCTGATGTCAAGAACAGATATTCTCACCGCACCTTCGGAGTTTAGCTTTTATTTGAACATGGACAAAAGGGTGTGCTTGAGAACAGAATGGCTGTGACCTAAATTAAGCATCAGTGAGCAAGTTTTTCCATTGTAAGTGCCACTTCATAGTACCGTTGATGACCCCTTCCATCACAGTGCTGATGACCATAAGCAGAACTGGCCAGGCTAGACTTGCCCTGCATTTCAGTACAGGATATATATGGGCAATTTTTCACATGGTCTGGCAAATGCCAGTGTTGTAGCTATAATTGAACAGTTTGGGTACAGCGAGTTCTATTGCTGGAATGCTATCAAGACCTCCACCCTTTATGGTATCCAGTGACTTCAGTCTTCATTGTGATATCATGTGGAGTATTAAAACTGGCTGAAGACTGGCTATCTGTGATGCTGAGGGTTTCAGGAGGAGCTGAGATGGATTATCCCCTCAGCACTCCTGGCTGAAGATGCATTGAAATGCTCCAGTCTGGTTTTATTTTGCATTGACGTACAGGGTTTCCTTATTGATGAAGACGAGGGATTTGTACAGCCTCCAGCTCCTGTTAGTTGATTAACTGCCTACCACCATTACTGACCGGACGGGGTGGGACTGCAGTGCTTAGATCTGTTCCATTGATTGTGGGATCACTTAGCCCTGTATATTGCATGCTGTTTCCACTGTTTGGAATGCAAGTAATCCTGCACTGTAGCTTAACCAGGCTGGCATCTCATTTTTAGATATGCCAAGTTCCATTTCTATCATGTCCTCCTCCACACTTCATTGAACTAGGGTTGATCTCTTGGCATGATGGCTATTGTAGAATGTCAGGACATGAGATTACAGATTGGCGTTGAAGATAATTCTGCCGCTGCTGATGGATGCCCAGTTTTAGTTGCTAGATCTGTTCAAAGCCTATCCCATTTTGCACGGTGGTAGTGCTACACAATACAATGGCGAGTATCCTCAGTGTGAATATGAGACTTCATCACCACAAGGTCTCGGAGGTAGCCAGTCCAACAGATACTGGCATTGTCAAGATATATCTGTGACAGGTAAACTGGATGAGGTTGAGTAGACTTTTCCCTTTTGGTTGTTCCCTTGTTCATGAAGTGGAACATAGAATGAATCTATTAATGAAATTTAGAAAGTGTTGATGGATAGATAAAACACACGTTGGTACGCAACAGCGAATGAGTAATAACACTGCTCCAAAGTTTTGACCAACTACAGTGATACCACTGACAGTAAGGTAGCACTTGCAGTAACTGATCCTAGTTTGCAATATCCATCATTGCTATTCTGTTATGATGGTGGGGGTGATGCTGAGCGATGTGTGTGGGATATTTCACACAAGGCTATTACATTTCCTAACTCTTTTAAACTGTCATTTTTTTGGTAATCCTGGAGTAACTGGGTGCTGTGGAATTCATCGCATTTACAGCTCCTTAAATCAAACTATGCAGAAGTGATTTCAAAATTTGTTTTGCCCCAATAGCTCAATAGCACTTAGCAAGTGAATAAACTACTGACATGTAAGATCACAGGCCTCTGGCATCAATGCTAGCATGCAACAAGCAGAATAACACATTAGCAATTAATAATGCACAAATTAACAGTGATTTCACTTAATTTATCACTGAATCTGTTAACTCATTGCCAGGCAAATGATAATGCAATATTAGAACAACAAACTACAGCGAGTGTACTATTTAGTTATCATAGTAACTATCAGGTAATTCTCCTCATAAAATTTGCAAAAGAAGGATTACCTAAAGCAGTTAGTTCATCAACACTAAGAAATGTTTCCTGGTTAATTTCAAACAAACTGCAACTAATAAAAACCAAAAGAACTGTACATGCTGCAAATCAGGACCAAAAACAGAAGCTGCTGGAAAAGTTCAGCAGGTCTGACAGCATCTGTGAAGGAAAATCAGAGTTAACATTTTGGGTCTGGTGACCTTCCTGAGTTCTGAGGAAGGGTCACCGGACCTGAAACGTTAACTCCGATTTTCCTTCACAAATGCCACCACACCTGCTGAACTTTTCCAGCAACTTCTGTTTTTGAAACTGAAACTAATTTATGCCCTCAATTGTTAAGATACCCTATCTGGCCACTTTTGGAATACTGTGTTCAATTTGTTGGCCCTGCTAATATGAAGGATATTGTGAAGCTTGAAAGGGTTCAGGAAAGATTTACAAGGATGTTGCCAGGGTTGGAGGGTTTGAACTATACAGGGAGGCTGAATAGACTGGGGCTATTTTCCCTGGAGCATCGGAGACTGAGAGGTGACCTTATAGAAGTTTATAAAATCATGAGGGGCATGGAAAGGGTGAATAGCCAAGGCTTTTCCCCCGGAATAGGGGAATTCAAAACTAAAGGGTATAGTTTAAAGTGAGACGGGAAAGATTTAAAAGTGACCTAAAGGGCAACGTTTTCATGCAGAGGGTGGTGCGTGTATGGAATGAGCTGCCAGAGGAGGTGGTGGAGGCATCTAGATGAGTAGGAATGGTTTGGAGGGATAACAAGGTGTGGGGCTGGATGAACACAGCAGGCCAAGCAGCATCATAG
>JAHRHZ010000217.1:1838364-1855900 GCA_024137785.1 Ginglymostoma cirratum | reverse complement strand
CCTGCTGTGTTCATCCAGCCCCACACCTTGTTATCTTGGATTCTCCAGCATCTGCAGTACCTTTTATCTCTGATACAATTTTATCTATGGTTTGGAGGGATACAGGCCAAATGTTGGCAAATGGGACTAGATTAATTTAGGATAGCTGGTCAGCATGGATGAGTTGGATCGAAGGTTTTGTTTCCATACTGTACAGCTCTACGACTGTCTTCAGAGATGAAAATCAAGTGGCGTAGATACAGGCCCATCACCATCAGGATTCTCCCAAGTCAAAGTGGAGCAACTGACTTTGGTATTCTGATCGTGCTTCTGGTTACCTCAAAGAACAAACAGGTAGCTCCATCGCAGACAGTGAGAGGCAAAATCTTAAAATTAAAGGCAGCTACAGTGTTATACAGAACACTCATCCTATTCGCAACATCATATTGCAGTACATGTGACTGCAAGAAATGAGTCTCAGTGAAGCTGATTTTCAATTTTTTGAAAAACACAAAATCTTTTCTACCCCCTTAGTTTTCCATAACTTATCCTCCTCTAAATTTCCCCTAATACAAACTATCCCCAGCTAACTAGGATTGTTGAGTTACCTCTCTCAGATTTCTGACAGTGACATTTGCTAGAATGGGGGAAGCTCGTGTTGCCTGGAAATTCGAGCGAAAAGGCATTCTGAAGAATTACTTCCTAGCTTATACAAATCTATATATCCCAGAAGTTATACAAGTAGATCATTAGGTAGACAGAAGTATTCTTTCAGTCTGTTTTCTCAGAACTGTTAATGTTTCTTTGATACTTCAGTGACTAAGGACACTGTCTAAACATAAACCAATATAGCTTGAGGAAGAACACTCAGTTCTGATATAGCACGTACGAGCAATATTATTCCTCAGGTGGAAACCCAACTGTTGCCACAACCATAATACAGACTGTACGTAAGTAATAAAATAATTACATGCAGTCATCCAGTGGAGTTCTTATTACAGGGTTCACTATAGGCATCACAATGCACGTCTTTGTAATGGAATAATAAAGAGATGCACAACAAGGTTACACTGAAAGAGACCAAGATTAATTAGGAGGTACCTTCCTATCAGGTACAGATAATACAGGCCAGAGCAGTCTCTATGAAATCTGCTGCTCTGTTCATTAATCTGGTTACTGTTACCTACTCATCATCCAGTTCAGCTGCTTCCAAGCTGTGCCACCACTGCCTGTTCAAGCAGCAGCAGGTTTTATAACCTCTTAATCTAACAGGTCTCTTTCACATCTCCTGCAAATACTCTTCTGGCCTCTAGCCTCCCACTTCCTTTCCTCGCCCTATTCACCCTGATATTTCCCTTCCACTTGGTTTTTGCAGCCACTGCCCTTTAATGGGCTCTTCCTTGTGGATTTCCAATAGATATGCAAGGACCACTGGAGTTAGCATGATTAATTCACACTGTGTGGTAACCAGAACATGAGCTGTACCAGATCCACTGATCAGGTTGAAAGGGGACTTAGGACCTAGAGCAGGTTGTAGCTCTGGTCTGCATGTTTTCAGCTGAGCATTTATTGTTAATGAACATGATTTGCTTTACAATAGAGATAGTGGAGGTGGGGATACATAACAAAATCCATGTGGACAGGCCAGCACACTGGTGAAAAAAGTGCCTAGACCAGGTACAGTGTGGCCCAGTCAATGAAGTCTGGCCTACCTTACAGCATAGGCATAAATGTTTCAGCCAGGCCAGAGAGGGGGGCACTTCATAAAATCAATTGGTAAAGAAAAGTAGTGCTTAAATCCGATTTTAAAATGAACTAACATTCACTAGAAACTGCACACACTACTAATCACCGAGTTCCAAAATCTGGACTGACATGGGCAAGTTCTTCACCAAGAAAGAGGGCTGGCAGGATAGTGGATGCAAAAATTGGGGGAGAGAAGAGAACAGAGAAACACAGAGAGAGAAAGAGCTAGAGATTTCCACTTACATGGTGCCTTCAATGACCTCAGGACTTCCTATAACACTTTACAGCTAATTAAGTATTATTGAAGTGTAGGCACCATTGGTAACAGTTAGTTGTTAAAGTAGTCAGTGGATGGAAGGGCAAGGGATATTCCAATTTTTTTTTGGGATGAAAAAATTGCAATGGATGTAATTTTGGTGCTACATCAATGCACTGTCGTAGAGTGTGTGTTCAGGGAGAAGATTACAAATTCCTGATCACAGTTGCTCTGTTTGTAAAGATCAACCAGACAGATCCTCCGAGGAGTGGCAATCATAGTCAGATTGCTAATCTCTGCTCCAATTTTTTTTTACATTAAGGAGTTCTGCATGTCTGATGGGAGATTCTGATAAGTCTCCTTCAGTAATGCAGTGTGTGATTTAAATCTACCGGGTCCCTTATAGCACAGGATAGTCAGGGAAATTAAATCCCTTACCCACTTTGTCACAGCAGTAGCTGTCATATTCTGTGGTATAAATATCTAGCAACATAAATAGCCACTTAGACTGCCCCTGCGAATGAATAAATACATAAGGGAAGCATGAGGCTCGGCTATCAGCTAGGTAGGGTGCAAAGTCGGAGACTTTGTGACGGAGAGTTTAATGGGAATTTGGGTCATGGGACAGGAGGGAGTGGGCACAGGGGGGTGAGGAAGAGCAGAGAAGATAGTGGGGGGGGTGGTTAGATTAATGGTTCTCCAGGAAAGACACTTTGTTTTTAAATGTCTGACATTTCCTCGGTAACGATTGAGTTAACTGTATTGGAACTCCCGAAATCTCAGATCTAGATGGATGTTTGGAGGATTTCAAGCTCAGGGGGAACTGCCCACCGGAATCTTCAATCTCCTGACCAATTCCCTAGGAGTCTGCAATGTTGGAGATTCTGCAACATCCCGTTGTTCAAATCCCATCCGTGCTGCAGAAATGTCGATTTGCAATCAGCAATTCCAAGCCAGTATTCCCCCAAAGGAAGAAGCTGTTCTTCAATATGAGACAGTACTGCGTTTGTTCATGTACCAGGCTGCAGTGATATAGGAGGATTCCTAACAGCAGGTACCTGAGAGTTAAGGGTTGCAAAACATTGGGGAACAGGACATCAAAACTTATGGAAATTTAAGAGGGAGATGACAGCAAGTAAAATCCATCTCCTGTACACAGCCAATTATTGGTTCAGAAGCAGATCGAGATCAATCAAGTTGTTGTACCTAATCCAGACTGATTTAATTCTTTTATCACAGTATGTCAACAGATGAATTAAAGAGGGAATTTGACACCAATAGGCATATAATCTTAATTGATGAAACTTAATTCAGTTTGGATTATTCAGCATCTTAGTTACATTGTAGAATTGCTCTGAATTGAACGGAAATCTGCTCCCCAATGCACAGGACAATAATTCTCAGCTTTGCACCGTCTCATGACAAATGAAAGTGGACAAGCTAGCATTCCTGCCTGGTTTTGTTCTGGTCTAGCTAGAAATTCATTACACTGCAACTCCAAGTTGGTTTAGATTCACATTAGGCTCGTAAATGCAGACAAGCCTTCAAGTCATCAGATTTTACTTTGTTCCAAAATACCAGCAACATTGTCATCCTAAAATGTAGCTGTTTAAGTGACCTAGTGTTCTGGCTTCAGGCATGCTTCATGGCCATTCATTCAGCTGAAAGGAACAAAGTTGCATTGACATCACTGTATAGTGCATTCCACTGAGAGGTGAATTTTGCACATGCTGTTTTTAAACATTTCATCAGGACTGCTTTAAGCAGTGAGCATTGTCTATTCTGCTTCTACTGGGTACAGGAAGGAAATATTAGGGCGGCACAGGAAGAGGCGGGGGTGGGGATGTGTCTTAATTTGGTAAGACATCAACATGGGTTGTCTTCAGCTAGAGGAGGGGACAAGACTTTGAAAATCCCAAGTGTGATGCAGCATCGGATGGTTTATGATTCAACTTCCATTCCAACACAAACAAGAACAACTTAAAACCGAGAGACTGCAGTGATGCAGGGACAGAGATCATGTAAGCTCAAGCTGCTACCATTACGGCTGCATGTACCACTGTTTAAAAGGGCTTACAGTGTGCCATCCAGCAATCTGTCCTCAAACACTGTCCTGTAGCAGCGTTGTGCTCAAAAGGATGTTATGATAGTTAGTCATAGGGTGAAGAGGGGAGAACTGGCTCCCTTCTTTTGAACTCCCTCCTAGTTATTTGCAACAACTATTTACATATTATTTTTAGCACTTAGACTTCATTTACAACATGATCCTGTTCAAAAGAAGTCTAGTACAAAATCTCTTGCATGAAAGAAAGCAGAATTTTATTACTTAACAACTCATAGAAAAATAATAAAACACACACACACACAAGTATAATGTTTAAAAAGGAGGGTGTTTTTGGTAAAGGCAGGAAGAAGCTAGACTGCACAGTTTAAAAGTCCTTAGAGGTTTTGACTTGTTGGATTTTAACCTGAGACCACAGTTGTTTAATCATTAATTTCTATCTTTAAGTTCTTAAATGACTGAATGGTTAGAGGAATGATTTGCTTTTGCACCAGGTCCTGTTTTCACATATTTTTCCTTTGATGTTGTTCAAAAGGAACCACTGAAACAGGGATTGTGTATTCCCTAGTCTGGCCCCATTGTTTCCCTATGCTGGACCCTCCACAAGTAGCTCCAAAGCAACCTTTAAATGTACGTGAGCGCTCTTCATCAGGCCCATGCAAATTGAAACAGGAGATGTGGTTTTCTTGATACCTGATTTGGTCAGATTTCAACATCTTCAGATGAAGTGATAATTCAGTTTAGACAATTTTGTCTTATTCCGCCTTGGTCAGATGATCACTGAAGTCATTTTAGTTCAGTGTTTGTCCTTTTTGAAAACCTTTTTAGTCCAAAGGCCTTAAATATTAACATCATGATGAAAGTTGAAAACTGATAGTCCATATTTTACTGTCGTCATGACAACCTGCTTGCTTCTGGCATTGTAATCTATTCTGTTTTCTCGGCACACAGAACTTCAGCGAATGTTCTCAAAGAACAATGGACAACAAACTGACAGATGTTGCAAATAACACATGCCCCACCCTAGATACATAAAAATCCATGGGTGTTTCTGCAACCATTGCCATTCACACCTGACTTTAAGGCTGCAGTTCAGACTATGACAGATAAAAGATGTACATGGCCCTGATGAAATGAAGATGTCAGATACACTGTCTCTCATTGAGGTTGAGGGGCCAGAGTTGCTCGCTGAAGACCATGGGAAGATACGGCTTCCTGCTGAGGGCCCTTCTTCCCCCTCTTCATCCTCCCTCGTTGAGGAGCTTGTTCTCCTGCCTGTCAGCTCTCCTCATTATCCGTGTCATACTGCAGGCCAAGGAAGTTGTTGACTACAGCATCCGTGTTGGAGAGGCCATTATCCAAGCAGAGCCCCCGAAGTAAGGAGCAAGCCCTTCAGCAGACTTCAACAACTCTAAGCAAAAGTTTGCAATGCTTTACATCGTTATTAGCTCAGACAGAGCCTGTGGAAATCAATGAGTAACTAACCGGAAAAGAGGCAGTAATAACTAAGTAGCATTGCTGGGGATGTCCTTCCTGTGTAGAAGGCATGTTTAGTTGTGCAAGACTAAGAGACAGCAGTTTCTGGTCAAAGGTGCCACTGTTGGTTGTAAATAAGTGCCACAGCGTGGCAAAGTCACAATCTGTAGACTGAATATTTGCAGCAAGTACCTCCTGATCCAGTGTTAATAGCTTCAATAAAATGGTGTACTGTGCAGTATTTAAACAACATTACATGTAAGATGTAAGCTTCATGATGTGAATAAATAAAAGTGATTTTCTTTTGAGTGAGACAAACATAAATTCAAATTTTTTTTCTCATATAACCTTTCTCATTTGCTAAACAGGACCTGAGCCATACTGCAATATTGGACTAGCAACAATTAATTTAATGCCAACATTTGCAATTTCTGCAGGTTGGGATAATGCAAAGTTTGAACTATTATTCCCAAATGCAGCAGTATTTTGATCAGCAGAATTTACAATATCCAACATTTGTAATGAGACAGTTGTTTTGGACTTAATTGCAAATTGAAGCTCTGTGAAAAAGCACAATATCACACTTGTCTAGGACTTAACTTTGCTTATTTACATCTTTCCTTCTTGTCTAAATAGGACTTTAAAAATATCATATGCAGAAATGCTCGCAATGCATTTTAAATACAAAATTTTATTGAGAACTTGCTTCCAAATATGAATAACTGTACAGTTCATTCAGATCTGGTTACTTGTTCATTTAAACAATTACAGTACTGTTTGTCTCTTTTTTATTTGTGCTGAAAATTCAATTAAAATACAGAATATTAAATGCAAACATTCAACTTTTTACATTTGGCAACCAGTTTCCATTTGTCTGACTTGGAACCTAATAAACAATTGGAAAGTGGTAAACTTATTTTTAAAGATAACTATATCAGAAGAGGTTGGTGAATTTGTCTTTATTACTTTTTAAAAAGATTACTCAACAACCTTAAAATGGCTTCTTGCAATTTTTTATTCTCAGGAATTTTCCACTTTAGAAATAACAAGCTCAGGGGTGCTCTGTTAATAGGCTGCTGTGTTGTCGATCAGAAAAATAATCCAGACCTTGTACATTCTGGAAGCTGAAGCCCTGCTAACTTAGGTCTCTTCCTGAAATGAACCAAACTTCTCACATAAACACAATCCTCCAAAAATAACAAGGTGTAGAGCTGGATGAACACAGCAGGCCAAGCAGCATCAGAGGAGCAGGAAAGCTTGACGTTTCGGGCCTAGACCCTTCATCAGAAATGCTGCCTAGACCCTTCTCCAGCATCTGCAGTACCTATTATCTCCTCCAAAAATAAATTGCTAGAGACATTGCAAATGCAGAAAATGCTGCCATGTATTAATGCTCTCTTTTTGTAAGTTTTATCTTGTTACATATCTCACTTTCTATAGCAAGTGTGCAGCGGAGAAAGAAAGTTGTTGACCGAAAGGATTATTAAATGACATCAGGAGCAATATAGTTGGTTTCCCTTTTCCTATTTTCATTGGTAGATGTTGCAGGCAGCCCATTTTTGGGACAGGAAAAAAGAAGGGAGTAAGTATAGCAAAGTAAAGGAAGGAGACAAAACTCAAGGCAAAGAGAAAGAACAAAACATATGGCAAGGGAAAGAAAACTGATGAGAAAAGTAAAGTAGAGGTGACATGGATAGGAGTGTGGGCAGCACTAAAGAGGAAAGGGAAGTGACATTCAATTTAAGCGAAGGTGATTGGTAAATCGATGGGAATAAAAGATATGAGAAACAGAAATAAATAAAAAGGGACAGGAAAATTGCAGAAGCTGAGAGAGTATTTTGAGGTCAAGGGTGGAAGAAACTTTTCTGCATCAACTGACAGGGATTGTGGAGGGAAATGCCAGTTCAACATTATGGGTACTTTGTAATCAGGTTCTCGCCATCTGACTCAAGGCCTATCCACCATCTATAAAGGCTTAACTCATGAATGTGATGGAATATTCATGAGTCTACATGGGTGCCGTTACGATACTTATGAATTTTGACACCATTAAGGATAAAGTGGTCACACAAATAGGGATTTTTGTAACTAAATTTTGAATCAGTTACTTCATGCACACTACACTGTGAGGTGCAGTACGTTATTTACAGAGCATACCACAGCCCTCAACAAGCATTCTTTGGCAATAACCCCCAAAGGGATATTACTGCTGAAGAAGTCAATAACAATACAGTGATGGAAACATCATCATAGAACCAATCTGACCCATTGTGTTTGTACTGATTCTCAATGTTCCTCTTCAAGTATCGCACATTAGCCTGGCTTGGGAATCTTTTATTGTCCTTAAGTTATCACTGGGTCTAAACCATAGAAGGCTCTGTTTAACACAACTGTGGGACTACGGTGGTTCAAGGAAAAGGCCAATCAGTACTTTCTCTAGGCAGCTAAAAGTGGCCAGGGGTCAGTTAGCTCAGTTGGTTGATGGTCAGTTTGTGTCGCAGTGTGATGGCAACAACGTGGATTCAATTCCATCAGTGGGCTGAGGTTACCATGAAGGACTCTCCTTCTCAACCCCTCTCTTTGCCTGAGGTGTGGTGACCCTCAGGTTAAACCACTACCAGTCATTTCTCTCTAATGAGAGAGTAGCCCTTTATTGCCAGAGAAGAAATATTATTGCCTAGGAAGAAGCAAAATAAGTGTGAAAGCAGGTGGTGGATGAAGGAACTTTATCTGTTGGAAGAAGTGAAAGTAGAAGAATACCAGGGCTGGTAAGGAAGAGAAGTCCCGGTATTCAGGGATTCTTTTCGCCCTCGGCAATTTCAACTGATGCAACTTTGGTTATAGCTACATGTTAAGACAGGGTCAGACCATGGTCTCTACAATCCCACTGTGTAACTACTACTTTACACATGTCTTTTGTAAGACAGGAAAGCAAACTGTATTATGGAAATACTGCCCGAGCACTAAGGAAGATCCTGAAATCTTTCCAAATCTGTGACCACCTAGAAAGATAAAGCTGCAGACTCATAGAATCCCTACATGTGGAAGCAGGCCATTCGGCCCATTGTGTCCACACTAACCCTCCCCCCCAAACAGCATCTCACCCAGACCAACTACCCTGCCCTATCCCTGTAGCCCTGCATTTCCCATGGCTAATCCACCTAGGCTGCACATTCCTGGACATTATCCCCTAACTCATGGGGACACCACCACTGGCAAGTTTGTGCAAATCCTTACACAATCCTGACCTGGAACGATAGTGCCGTTCTTTATTGCTGTTGGGCAAAAATCCCAGAACTCCCTCCATAACATGGAGTGGATTTCATAGGATCACATGGACTGCAGTAGTTCAAGCTGGTCTTTTCAGGGATGCTCCCATTTCCATGAACAAATATACAACTATTTTAGAATGTATACATACTTAGTGCCTTGAAGCACTCACTCTAATCACAGGCTGTCCCACAAGACTGATTATCAGTTGCACACATTACATTGAGTTGTCAGCTCTTTGCATCTGCAGCAATTTTTCTGAACCCATTTGCAGGCTTTCTAGAGTTCCACAAGCTCTAGTGTGCCACAAGAATATGCATGTGAAATGATACAACATTGAGGTATGATGGTGGGCATGGACAAGATATGACAATGCTTTCAGATAAGGTATAGTCCCAGCTTAATTTCAGGTTACTATTTCAAGATGATCATTTTTAGAACACTATAGTTACCATAGGCAGTCTTTATTAACTAGCTGATTTGTGTTAATTAAAATAACAAGAACACAGAAAGTTGCCAAACGGATACCACAACTTTAAATTGATTTTAGTCCAGCTCAGTTTTGGTTTCAGTAGTTTTTTTCTCTGTGACAGGCATTCATACCTAGAGAAAGACATTGGTCACATTCACTGGAAGGGTCTTTTGAAATGATGAGCAGGGTGTTGCTCTAAAGTCCTCCTGTCCATTATTATATAAAAAGCCACACTAATCTATCCATAGTCTACTCAAGCAGAAAGGTTCTGCACCATAGCATATTGCAATTTTAGAGGTGCTACAACACAGATTCACTAGGATGATGCTTGGTGTGAGGAAATCCAAAAAAAATCAAAACAGCTTAAAAAAATTTAGATAGTGTTAACTGGTGGAATGCAAAATTGGGGCAGTATTCTGTAGATACAAATTTAAATGCAACAGGTTTAAATAAAGGCCAGGAGAAACTTATGTACTTTAGGTTGAAAGACTGTTGAATTTATTCCTAGAATTAGTGGCAATGGCAGAAAATGTCAATATTCAAGATTAGATTGGATATGCCAGAAGAGACCAGTGATGATTTCAGAGCCTGATTAGCTAAGTGTTTGATTTTAAGACTTATAAATCTTAATTTTTCTTTGTAAATCTATAACAGTAAGTAGGGTGAGTTTTTTTTATGTTTTACTGAGATCTGTCTCTTAATTGAATTTTAATATAAAAGATAGGTATTAAGGTATCCCAGAGCAGCATTTTTGAGCGGTAAGACTGTGCTAACGCTGAGCTTCTGAGCAAAGTCTGTTCTGTTTGTTTTTTTGGTATTTTCTGGGTTTGTAGATTGTTAAAGGGGCAGAGATGGCTTTCAGTAGAGTGACGTGCTCTTCCTGCCAGATGTGGGAGATCAGGGAGCATTTCAATGTTCTTGGAGACTATGTCTGCAGGAAGTGTGTTTGGTTGCAAATCCTATCAGAGCGCAGGGATTGGTTGCAGCAGCAGCTACAAGCAGTGAGGAACTTACAGGAGCAAGGGTTTTTTTTGGGGGAGGCCGGGTAATGACAGATGGCAGTTTCAGGACGTTACAAAAACCACTGATACAGTCAGGTAGATGGGTTAGCAGGTAGTGTAGGAGTCTCCTGTGGCTATCCCCATCTCAAACAAGTGTGCTGTTTTGGCTACTGATGGCCTCTCAGGAATATAGCACTGACAGCCAGGTTTCTGGCACCTGACTTGCTGTACTGCAAAGAGGAGTATATCAGGTTCCAACGATTGATTGTAATTGGGGCATAGGCAGACGTTTCCGCAGCTGACAGTGAGACATCAGAGTGGTGTGTTGCTTCACTGGCGCCAGGGTCAAGGATGTCTCAAAGCGGGTGCAGAACATTCTGAAAGGGGAGGGTGACCAGCAGGAGGTGGTTGTACATGTTGGTACCAGTGACATAGGTAGGTAAAGGGATGAGGCACTACAGAGAGAATATATGAAATTAGACATGAGGTTAAAAAGTAGGTCCTCGGGACTAGTAATACCTGGATTGCTCCTGCTGCCACGTGCTAGTGAGAGTAGGAATAGCAGGAGAGAGCAGATGAATGTGTGGCTAAGGAGCTGGTGTAAAGGGACAAGGATTCACATTTCTGGACCATTGGGATTTCTTCTGGGGTAGAAGTGACCATTACAAGGAGGACAGGTTGCACCTGAATTGGAAGAGGACCAATATCCTGGCGGGGAGATTTGCTCGAGCTGTTCGGGAGACTTTAAACTAGTGGAGGGTGTGGAGAGTGAGAAAAGAGATAGGTTTGAGGCCAGTACAGTAGATAAGGGGAGCAAGTTAAATAGTCAGGGCAGGCAGGAGAACAGCAGAGGACAGGGTAACACTGATAAATTAAACTGCATTTATTTCAATGCAAGATGCCCAACAGGCAAGGAAGATGAACTTAGGGCATGCTTGGGAACATGGGACTGGGATATTGTAGCTATTACAGAAATGTGGCTCAGGGATGGATAGGACTGACAGCTTAATGTTCCAGGGTATAGATGCTATAGGAAGGATAGAAAGGGAGGCATGAGAGGAGGGGGAGAGGCATTTTTGGTTAAGGAAAACATTACAGCTGTACTTAGGGAGGATATTCCTGGAAGAAAGTCCAGTAAAGTTATATGGGTGGAAAAGAGAAATAAGAAAGAGACAATCACCTTATTGGGATTGTATTGTAGGCTCCCCAATAGTCAGCGGGAAATTAAGAAACAACTATGTAAAGAGATCTCTGATATCTAGAAGGATGATAGGGTTGTAATGACACGGGATTTCAACTTTCTAAACATAGACTGGGACTGCCATAGTGTTACGGGCTTGGGTAGAGGTGAATTTGTTAAGTGAGTCCAAGAAAAATTTCTGATTCAGTATGTGAATGTACCTATTAGAGAAGGTACAAAATTTGACTTTCTGTTGGTAAGTAAGGCAGGGGAAGGGACTGAGGTGTCTGTAGGGGAGCGCCTTGGAGCAAGTGATCATAATTCTATTAGTTTCCAATAATTATGGAAAAAGGATAGACCTGATCCAAAAGTTAAAGTTCTAGATTGGAGTAAGGCCAATTTTGTTGGTATTAGACAGGAACTTTCAGAAGTTGACTGGGGGAAGCTATTCACAGATAAAGGGACGGTTGGCAAGTGCGAGGCCTTCAAAAATTAGATAATGAGAGTCCAGAGACAGTATGTTCCTGTTAGGGTGAAGGGTAAGGCTGGGAAGTATAGGAATACTGGATGACTAGAGAAATTGACGCTCTGGTCAAGAAAAGGGCATCATATGTCAGGTATAGACAGTTGGGATCAAGCTAATCCACAGAGGAGTGTAGGGCAGTAGGAGTAAGAAGGAAATCAGGAGGGCAAAAAAGGGGACATGAGGCAGCTTTGGCATGTAGGGTTAAGGAGAATCCAAAGAGATTCTACAAATATATTAAAGGCAAAAGAATAAGGGAGAAGAGAATGGGGCCCCTTAAAGATCAACAAGGCCGTCTATGTGTAGAACTGCAGGAGGTGAGTGAAATATTAAACAAATATTTCATATTAGTACCTACTGTGCAGAAGGACATGGAAGCTAGGGAACTTGGGGAAAAACACAGCAATGTCTTGAAAAGTGTCCATGTGAAAGAAGAGGTGGCGCATAAAGGTAGATAAATCTACAGGACCTAATCAGGTGTATCCCCGAAATTTATGGGAAACCAGGGAAGAGACTGCAGGGTCCCTTGCTGAGATATTTGTATTATCAACAGAAGAGGGTGAGGTGTTGGAAAAGGAAAGTGGCTAATGTGGTGCCATTATTTTAGAAAGGTGGTAAGGAAAAGTGAGGGAACTATAGACTGGTGAGCCTGACATCAGTGGTCAGTATGTTGTTGGAGGGGATTCAGGATTTAAAAGCTTTTAAGAAGGCAAGGCCTGATTAGGGATAGTCAGCATGGCTTTGTGCGTGAGAAATCGTGTCTCACTAATTTGATTGAGTTTTTTTGAAGAAGTGACAAAGAAGGTAGAGGGAGGCACAGCGAGAGACATTGTCTATTTGGACCTCAGTAACGTGTTCAACAAGGCTCTACATGGTAGACTGGCTAGCAAGGTTAGATAATTTGGAATCCGGGGGGAGCTAGCCAACTGGATACAAAATTAGCTTGAAGGTAGGAGACAAAGTGTGGTGGTGGAGGGTCGCTTTTCAGACTGGAGGCCTATGATCAGCAGTGTGCCACAATGACCAGTGCTGGGTCCACTGCTTTTTGTCAGTAAGACCCCAAAATTGGTGATATGCTGGACAGTGAAGAAGGTTATCTCAGAATACAAGAGAACCTTGATCAGATGGGCCAAAGAGTGGCAGAGGGAGTTTAATCCAGCTAAATATGACGTGTTGCATTTTGGTAAGGCAAACTAGGGCAGGACTTGTACAGCTAATGGTAGGGCCCTGGGAAGTGTTGTTGAGCGAAGAAACCCAGGGGCTCTGGTTCATCAGTTCCTTGAAATTGGAGTCTCAGGTAGACAGGGTGGTGAAAAAGGCATTTGGCATGCTTGCCTGTATTGATTAGTGCAATGGAGTTGCGGCTATATAGGACATTGGCGAGGCCACTTTTAGAGTACTGCATTCAATTCTGATCTCCCTGCTATAGGAAGGATGTCATTAAACCTGAGAGGGTGTAGAAAAGATTTACAAAGATATTGCCAGGATTGGAGGGTTTGAGCTATACAGAGAGGTTGAGTAGGCTGGGACTTTTTTCCCTGGAGCATCGGAGGCTTAGGGGTGACCACATTGAAGTTTATATAATCATAAGGGGCACGGATAGGATGAATAACCAAGGTCTTTTCCTCAGGGTGGGGGAGTCTAAAACTAGAGGGCATAGGTTTCAGGTGGGAGGGGAAAGAATTAAAACAACCTGGAGGGGCAACTTTTTCATGCAGAGGGTAGTGCGTGTATGAATGGATGATGATTTATTGACACGTCGTCTATAAAGAACAACACAGCAAAATACAGTGTAAAGCTTCAAATGTTGCCATAATCCTGCTCCATTTAGAATAGTTTAAGAATGAAAAGATATGGCTGAAAGACAGTCCATCTTTGTTCTGCCACCTTTACCATGAGTCCTGGGCAGGCTCATCAGCATCATCTGCACCAGGCTCCTCCACTGCTTCGCCAGTGCCTGAGCCAGACACACCAATGTCAGCCTCCTGAAGAGTGGTGACTCTACCTCTTTGTCGCTGGGCCAACCTCACTAATGCTGCCCTGCTGCACCCACATTTGCCGATAACCAGGAGCTCCCAGCTCTGGGCTGCCAGGAATGAACTGCCAGAGGAAGTAGCATCTGGATGGGTATAAGAATAGGAAGGGTTTAGAGGGATAGGGGCCAAATGCTGGCAAATGGGACTAGATTTATTCAGGATATCTGGTCGGCATGGACGAGTTGAACCGAAGGGTCTGTTTCCCTGCTGTATATCTCTATGACACTATTTGGATGAAGCAAATAGGGCTGAAGAGATACAAGAACAACATGAATAAATATGAGATGACAAGGTGTAGAGCTGGATGAACACAGCAGGCCAAGCAGCATCAGAGGAGCAGGAAAGCTGATGTTTTAGGTCTGGACCCTTTTTCTGAAGAAGGGTCCAGACCTGAAACGTCAGCTTTCCTGCTCCTATGATGCTGCTTGGTCTGCTGTGTTCATCCAGCTGTACACCTTGTTATCTCAGATTCTCCAGCATCGGCAGTTCCTACTATGAATAAATATGATTTTGGTGAAGCTGAATGGCTTCATTCTGTGCTCTCACTATGCTGAAATGTGCACTTATTGGGACTTTTCAGAACCACTGAATTATTCATGACCATGTCAATACTGAAATTTGTCACCTTGAAGATCAATCCAATTTGTCCATTATCTTCTTGTTAGGAATCAGCAGGGAAAGTGGAGGGGGTGAAGCAAAAGGAAGCATGGGCCGATTTAAATTGTTACAAAATTAAATTTGATATTAAGGCTCAGTTCAGAAGACAAAACAGGTCTAACAAAAGCCAGTTATGAGCATACTGTGTGCAAGATTGAGATAAACACAGCAATAGAATTGACAATGCAGAAAATGCAGATCCAACACTTCAGCATCTGAGAACAGAAAAATCAGGTTAACATTTTGGGTACTGACCCTTCACCAGTATTAGAAACTGGGAGACAGCTGAGCTTTGTTCTAATCTACAGCAGAAATGATGATGAGACAAAGGGAAGAATACCAAATACATGAACAGAAATAAAAATATGGATTTAAGAGGAAGGCAATCCAACCCATTATATCACTGCATCATCCTATACTAGGTAAACGATTAAAACATAAGAATGAGGAACAGGAGATGGCATTCAGTCCATCGATCCTGCTCCACCATTTAATACAATCATGGCTGATCTCATCTAGGCCTCAACTCCACTTTCCTGCCTGCTCTCCATAACCTTTCAACCCATGACTAATTAAAAATCTCCACCTCCTCCACTTACTTAGTCAATGTCCCAGCAGCCACTGCACTCTGAGGTAAAGAATTCCAAACATTCATGACCCTTTAAGTGAAATAATTCCTCCTCATCTCTGTCTTAATTCTGCTATCTCTCATCGTAAGCTATGACCTCTTTTTCTATGGTGCCCCACAAGGGGAAAAATTTCATGCTACGGTCTGATATTGATCAGCTAGGAAACTGGGCAGAACAGTAAACGGAATTTAATCCTGATAAATGTGAGACGATGCATTTTGGGAGGTCTAATAAGAAGGAGGGCGTACACAATGAACGGTAGGTTCCCAAGAGAGCACTGAGGAAAAAAGGACCTTGGTGTTCATGTCAATAGGCCCTTGAAGGTACCAGCACAGGTAAACAGGGTGGTAAAGAATGCACATGGGATGCTTGCCTTCATTAGCCAGGGCTAGGATATTGGAACAAGGAAGTCTTGTTACGACATTGGTTAGGCCTGATGAACACTGCACGCCATCCTGGTCACTACACTTTCGAAAGGATGTGATTGCAATGGAGAGGGTGCAGAGGGGATCAAAACAGGATGTTGCCAGGGATGGAAAGTCTCAGTTATGAGGAGAAACCGGATTGGCTGGGTTTGTTTTCCTTAAAGCAGAGGCAGCTTTTTGCAGGGGGGCGAGGTGGAATATGATTGAAGTTTCACAAAATTACAGGAGGCAGAAACAGAGTGGATTGTGAGAATCGCTTCTCCCTGGCAATATGTCTAACAGAAGAGGACATAAGTTTAAGGTGAGGGGTAAGTGGTTTAGAGGGGATCGGAGAGAAAAAAAAAATTTCACCCAGAGGGTGGTAGAAATATGGAACGTGCTGCCTGAGAGGGTAGTGGAGGCAGATACTCTTGCAACGTTTATGAAGTATCTGGATAAGCATTTAAAATGACAGGGCATAGTAGGCTATGGACCAAGTGCAGGTAAATGGTATTAGCGTAGTGTGGTGTGGTGTTTCATCGGTTGGCATAGACATAGTGGGCCAAAGGGCCTGTTTCTGTGCTGCATTACTCAAAAACTCTATTCTCTCTTATGACTTCTTTATCAATTGCCTTTATTATTTTATATACCTCAATTAAATCTCCTCTCATTCTTCTAAATGCCAGAGACTACAGGACTAAAGTATTCAACCTCTCTTCTTAAGATAAATCCCTCATCTCTGGAATCACACTAATGAACCTCTAGTGCAACTACCTCACTCAAGTACGGGGCCCAAAACTACTCGCAACACAGCAAGTTTAGTCTCACAAAATACCTTTCACAGCTGCAGCAACACTTCCCTACTTCGACACTCATTCCTTTCGCAATAAATGCCAAAATTCTATTTGCCCTCCTTATTACCTGCTGCACCTGCACACTAGTTTTCTATGATTCATGCATGAGGCCACCCAGATTCTTCTGCACCAAAACACTTTGAAGTTTCTCTCTAGATCGATAGTTGCCTTTCTATTCTTCCAAATAAAATGGAGAATCTCACACATGCCCATCCATGTTAAACTCCATCCCCCAAGTCTTGGCCCATTCACCTAACCTACCCATTTCAAATCGTAACTTTATTTTTATTTCTTCAAGGCAACTTAGTTTCCCAGCTATTTTAGCTGCAAAATTTGGCTACATTACCTTTAATCCCTGCATCCAAGTTATTAATATAGATTGTAAATAGTTGGGGCTCCAAGGACCAAACCTTGTGGCAGCCCGATAGTTGTATTTTGCCCACCAGAAAAAGACCCAGTTATCCAACTCTGTGCTTTCTGATGGCTAGCCAATCATCTATCCAAACTAATGTACTACCGCTAACCCCAAGTGATCTTACCTGGTATGTTAACCTTTTGTGCGGCATCTTATCAAATGCCTTCTGGAGGCCCAGATATACTACATCTACAGGATCCCCATTAACTACCTTGTTAGTTCCTTCTTCAAAGAGCTCAAGCAAATTGGTCAAGCATGATTTACCATTCATAAAACCATGCTGGCTTTGATGGATTGCATTTTGATTTTCCTAATGTCCTGTTATTAATTTCAGTTAACGGATGTAATGATTTGAAAACAGCTTCTATTAAAAGACGCGTAAGTAATTACTTATGAATTGGGAAGACTAAATATACTTGGGTATAAATGCACTTAGAGATAGTAGGAACTGCCGATGCTGGAGAATCTGAGATAACAAGGTGCAGAGCTGAATGAACACAGCAGGCCAGGCAGCATCAGAGGAGCAGGAAAGCTGACGTTTCGGGTCTGGACCCTTCTTCAGAAAAATGAAGAAGG
>JAHRHZ010000217.1:1824048-1837964 GCA_024137785.1 Ginglymostoma cirratum | reverse complement strand
TCCAGACCCGAAACGTCAGCTTTCCTGCTCCTCTGATGCTGCCTGGCCTGCTGTGTTCATTCAGCTCTGCACCTTGTTATCTTAAATGTACTTGGGTGACTGGTTTGCAAACTATCGCTGCTCTTGACTTTTAAATGCAACCTTCTTTTCGATTCCCGCTTCAGATTCCCTCCCATTCCTGCTTTGGGTTCTCAATCTTTAACCGTCTGCAATATCCCAACTATCATATCAGCACCGATAGGGTAATCTTCTATTCTAAAGTTCCCAGGTAGGTACCTACCACTAAAAATCGGAAATTTGTGCGCTGTGCAATTTCAAACATTTAAAATCCAGAATTAGTGAGTGTCCTAATTTTTGATAACATTGGCTGCTGAATTCTTCACTGGAAGCAAAAAGATAGGAAACGATCAGTAATATCTCAACTTTGTTCTGACTTGAATATTTATTAAGTTCAGCGCTAAGACCTTGATATTTTCTCATTTGTTGCCTATTTCTCCTCTTCTACCTTCTACTTTACTCCCCCTCCACTTTAGAGAATTATCTGACGCATTTATCCTTGCCAAGCCTACTCACTGGCTCATTGAAGTAGCTTTTATATGGAGGTTGGTGCTGCGCTAGCGCAACCAGTTATTTGTACACTGGTCTCACACGCTCTGTAACAACCCCAAACTGAACACAGTATCTCACCAGCAGTAGTCAGGAGGACAGTTTTAAAAACTAATTGACAACCAAGGTTCTCAGTGCAGGCTCCTACATGTAAACCAGGCATCAGGAGCCATTGGCACTGACACAGGATCTCACACAATATAAACACAGCTGGAGTTAAATCTTTGCACATCTTCAAGCTCTTTCCAGCAATTACATAAAAAAAAAGTTTAAGTGTCCTCCCTCTTCCGGAATATGGATCAGCATTCCTGACGCTGTGACTTTATTTATGTTACTTTCTCCTTCCTCTTTCATTGCATTCAGACACTCTTCTTCCAGCTCCCATTGCTGGCGAAAAACGTACAACAAATACATTACCTAACCTTTCCTAATTCTAGATCTTGACAAACACTTTGCCAGCAATTGCAATTGTTGATTCTTACTTGCACAGCTCCTTCAGAGCTGCAGGAACCATCGCTGCTCATTCTTCCACTCTCCTCCCTGAGCTCCCCTGAACCTAGAGATTGCGGATGCTGGTGGCCTTTCTTGATGTGCAGGAGAGCCATTGTGCTGAATGTGAGCAAATCTGTGCACTCGTCTGGCTCATGACAGCCAAGATTCAGAAGGCAAAGAAAAAGACATGAGACACATAAGGGTGGCATGGTGGCTCAGCGGTTAGCACTTCTGCCTCACAATGCCAGGGACCTAGGTTCGATTCCAGCCTTGGGTGACTGTTTGTGTGCAGTCTGCACATTCTCCCTGTGTCTGTGTGGGTTTCCTTCCCACAGTCTAACAATGTGCAGGTTAGGCAGATGGCCATGCTAAGTTGCCCCACAGCATCCAGGGATGTGTAGATTTGGTGGGTTAGCCATGGAAAAAATGCACAGTTATGGGGACAGAGGGTTGGGTCTGGGTGGGATGCTCTTCAGAGGGTCGGTGCAGACGTGTTGGGCCGAATGGCCTGCTTCCACAGCGTAGAGATTCTATGATTCTACATTGCACTCATTCAACAGTAAAGAGCTCTGTTATAAATGCAGCTTTTCACAGAATTGTGCACTAGAAAGGATTCAGATACGTTATTCATCCACATCGTTTGTCCATCTGACATCACAGTCAGTGAGTAAATGTCACTTATGAATTTTTAAATAATGCAGGAAGATCATTGTCAATATACCTAAATAAATAAAATCTCCTTAACAACAAGATACATAGGTGTGTGAGATTTTCCTTTTAGTTCAGTTGGTCTTGGTTGAGTAGTCACTGGATTATCAGACAAACAAATAATCAGATTTTCAACTTATAGCCAGGGCTGATCTCTCACTTGCTCTAAAAGAAGGATACTTCTCTTCCCTCATCCCCCAGAAGTTAAAATATTTCTGATCTTTAAAATATGAGAAACCTTGTGAGTTACATAGCACACGGGAGAAGGGGCGGTTCAGTGGTAATTTGGATTCAACCTCAATCACCAACTTTCTGATGGAATGAAGAAAGGCCAGTTATCCATTGCCAGGCACAAAGCACTGGAAGTTAATCAGTGAGAAAGTCATTTTGGGTCATCCCTCATCAGCCAGTAGTAGGGCCAAAGCTACCCTGCAGGAAGGGGAAGGGGGGGGAGAAGAAAAAGTGCAACAACATCAATTAAATACATGGGTTTTTGTGACAATGCTAAACTTTAAACTGCAGCGTAGGAGGTTGAGGGGTGACATTTAGAGGTTTATAAAATCATGAGGGGTTTAGATAAAGTGAGTGGCAGGTGTCCTTTCCCTAGGGTGGGGGATTTCGAGACTAGGGGGCGTAATTTTTAAGGTGAGAGGTGAAAGATTTAAAAAAAACATGAGGGACAATTTTTATTTGACAAAGAGGGGTTCACGGACAGAATGAACGTCCAGAGGAAGTAGTGAATGCAGGTACAGACGCAATGTTTAAAAGACATTTGGATAAGTACATGAATAAGAAATGTTTGGAGGGATATGGGCGAAGCGCAGGCTGATGGGACTAGTTTAGTTTGGGAACATGGTTGGCATGGACTGGTTGGACCAAAGGTTCTGTTACCATGCTGTATAACTCCAAGATGCTACTTAACCTGTACTTGACATCTTTGATTTAAGACATGAATCTTTTTTAAACATTGAGAAAAGAACGGTTTATATGAATTTTATAAGTGTTGCATGGGCACCAAACATATACACAATTGTGATCTCACGGTGTGAATGCATATAGATCTGGAAATTCTCGAAATATGTACCTCACTGTAGGTTTACATTATACGTCCTTACAAACTTGGCACAAATATGTGATGTTTTAAATAAGAAGGCATAAACATTTTTTATATGGTTAAAAATTTCTCACCTTTTGACAGTCACTGTATCCTATTTTAGCCACTGATCATGAAGTTAGGCTGCACTCCAATCAGGCCTGAACTCTATTTCTCACGGTTACACACACATTAATTGAAGGTGCACATTTGCACAAATGGTATCCTCGCTGACTAACCAGCATGCTCCACTGGGATGGGGTGGGGGGTCAGCACAGAATGATGGCAGAAGGGGCATGCAGCAGAATTCTGGCAGTCACAGTGAGTATAATATAAACTAGACGTGCAAAAACAGATCTTAACAAATTTATATATTGTACAAAAAAAAGGTAGCATTCTTTGGGTGAAGGAAACGTCAGGGTCTTATCGAAAGAGCGTGCAATAGAGAAGGGATGCTAATGTCCTGACAGTACAACCACACACTCAATAGATCAATCAAAACAGGCTGAAGTGGGTCGTAATGGATGTGACAAAGCTTTTGCTTGAACCTCAGCAGGCAGACAGCTCATCAAGGTGGGGGGGGGGGGGGGAGATATACTGAGTTCCCACTTACAGCTTGCAATAAAAGGTGAGAGCTTTTTTTTTAAATAGTCTGAGAACAAGAGAGTGTACTTCTCCCACCTATTTACCCACTGCTTAAATAACAAATTCCATCAGATTTGCTGGCCAACTGGCCAGGCAAACAGCAATTCCTGCCTTAACCAGAGGATAAGCAAACACTCTCTCTCTCTCGTTTGCAGTTTTCATTCCCTCTGCTAACTACGGCTTGCTCCATAACTCTTCTCATTGACGGAGCACATAAATGGTCTCTGGCTGTGGTGTCCTCCAAGTTTGGAACAAAATAACACGTCTGAGAAACCATCTGTGCACAAGCAAACACTGTGAGATCAGCTGCTACAGTTACATAAGGGTGAGGATTTTTTCTCTTCTCTTGATCCGTATACATACTGAAGAGAGTACATTGGTTCAATTTTATCAGCCCAAGGCTGCCTACTTTTGTGCAGTGGTAAGATCATATTTCTTTGTGTGAAGCAGTACCGTTGTCCTGCAAATCTGTGCACGTGCGCATTTCTTTTGGTGGGGAGGAACACGGTGGGGGGGGTTTAAGGAGGGGAAGGGGGCAGCGTGATGTGGAGAAGAAGTGTAAGCCAGCAAAAGCTGTTGCCATGGCAATGGCATCTGCATGACATCAGCAGCAGCAGCTCCGAACTCTGGAGCACCACGGAATATCATGCATGGAGCCAGCAAATGCAACCTTCATTGTGATTGTTGACAAGTTTCAAGGGTGTGATTCAGATTCAGAAGCTTTTACAAGGTGAACAGCCACTTAAAGCATAAACTCCCAGTGAAGAAAAACCTAAGCTCAAATGGAGCTCAGAAGCTATCGGCAAAAATTCCCTCAAACTCTTGCAGTTTTGAAAGACAATTGAGGCCTCCCTAGTTCTCTTAATCCAACCAACGCAAAAAGATGAGGTGATCAAAATAAAGTGGGGAGGGGGTGGAATTTGCAACTTGAATTATTTACTCCAAATGCATCTGCTTCTATGCAAATCAAGTGGATCAAAATACACAATTAAACTGGGAGAAAACGTAAGGATCACAAGAATCATAAAATTAACTAGTGTCTTTCGCCTACAGTTCTTTGAAGAAAGGTGCCTCAGACGTTCCCACAGTTCACACATGATTTAGATAAATAAGATGTTGAAATCACAAGTGGACTTCCAGAGGGCACACTGGGTTCGACCTTATTAGACAAACTGTGATATCCTGGTAGTGCAGCACACGAAGGCACAATCACAAAATGCTGCAGGGCATGTCAATACTCTCTTCCCGAACACAGGACATTTTTTTTGTTAACAGGGCTGTGGTACAATCCATTCAGGTGATCCCTCTCTTTTCGTCTTTCCCCACCATCCTGCCGCCACACCCCAACAACAATCTAAAACCTCTCCAGGTCTCATGTCTTCTCCCCTACTCCTTTCGCAACTCTCTTCTGAGTAAGAGGTGGGCAGAGTGGGAACAGTTTCAAGGGAGTTGTCACCCTAGCCCTCTCAGAGAGAGGAAAAGGAAAGAACATTTGGAGGGGGATGGGGAAAGTTACCTCCAATATAGTGACCAGTTTTGGTGCACCCAGGGTTGCTCTCAGTTGGGAAACCACACAAGGAAATTGGAGAGGGAAGGCAAAGACTGAATGTATGGAAGAATATTCATATAGAGTGGATTCTTCAGCTGCATGCACCCTGATGGTTAAGTTGGTAAAGTAACTGCAGAATGAAGATCCCAGATCAGGTCGAATCAAATTCCACACCCGGGCCAACAGAAGGGACGCTGCAATATCTCTGTTATGAGAGTTCCCTCTCAGACTGTCGTCTCACTATTCCTATTTGTTTGGAACTTTGAGTGAGAACCAATGGCTCCTATGACCATTGTATAGGTCACACATGAAGGGTAACTGCTTGGCCAAAGTGTCGGAAGGCTGGCAGTGTTTCTGAAGTGATATCCAATTCCTTCAGGAAAAGAAAACAGGAAGGGAGCAATGAAAAATAAAAAGCTCCTCATTGTTACAAATTGTTTATTTAAGAACTGGTATCTATAAAATGATGAAAAAAATCTCTTTGATCAGGGTTACATGTGCTATTTCTTGTCACACAGATGAACGCTTAAATCTTTATGGAGGTATATACATATCCAAGAATCATCACTATGCCTCTTAACACCACAGCACCAATGAGCTTACATTAAAAGTTTAACCCAAACATAGGCCAAAACAGATAAAATCATTTTTGCTGAAACCACAGTTGTCTCCTGACTGACCACTTACTGGTATAACCCAAATACCCAGCAAACCACAAAATCCCTACCAGTGTGGAAGCAGGCCATTTGGCCCATCGAGTCCACACCCAACCTCTCAAGAGCACTCCATCTAGAACCACCCCCCTACTCTATCCCTGTAACCCCGCATTTTCCCATGGCCAATCCACCAAGCCTGCACGTCTTTGGACTGTGGGAGTAAACCACAGCACCCAGAGGGAAACCCACACAGGCACGGGGAGAATGTGCATTCTCCACACAAACAGACAGTCAGCCAAGGCTGGAATCGAACCCGGGTCCATGGTGCCGTGAGGCAGCATGCTGCCCATGGAGGAGAAAGAAAAGGCAAATCTTGGATAGTCAGCATATCTCAGGTGAACAAGTTGTGAGGTTCACAGATGCTCACAGTTAGCCACCTTCTTCATTCTCTTAGTCCTGAATCAGGGCTGGTTTTATGGCTGCTACACAGGACCTAACCTCCACACTGTTCGTAACACCTCTCTTCTCAACAAGTTCACTCTTCTACTCAGTCACAGTCCAAAAGTAAAACTGCCAGAAAAGCTGAAACAAAAACTGAAAATGCATCAGCAAGTCAGGCAACATCAATGAAGACACAGGATTCAGGACCCTGATTTTGAGACAGTATGATGTCAACTGCAGTTGTTGCTTGCCTTATAGAAAGATTTCAGCAAAGATCTAGTGATCTCTGGCATGGCTTTTCCGCTTTCCCAGAGACCAGTTCAAATCTGGCAACAAGACAAGAGAATCCTTTGGTGTGCAACAGCAGCTATGTTAACAATACTTAAGGAGTCAATTGCACTGAAGCATTCAGACATGGTAAGCCAGGAAGTTAAAAGCACCCAATGCCCTTCATTTTTAAATTTAAATTTTCAGACAACGTTTCAGAAATAGGTTAGAGATAGAAATTAAAATAAACAATCTTTAAATGTGAAAGTGGAATTTATTATGATATTTCAGAAATACAAAGTTATCTTCTCAGTGAGGATATTTAGCAGGTATTGCAAAGTTCAAAGTTAAAAACATGGCTACGCCTCATTCAGGAAGGTGTAGCTATTCTTCCTGGGATTTTCACAGTGAGACAAAGAACATTCTGGAAAATTTCTCTGCAATTCGTGGATCGCCCCCCCATCCTTAGCAGTCTGGTTGTGCCTCAGAAGATTGGAAAAGACTGGAATAACTGGCAGCAACTTTGGCATTTCTGGCTTTAACTGTGCATGTATATAAATTCCTGAACTTACTCTGAGCCTCGATGCAACAACAAGTGCTGACAGTAGCACAGTGATTACTCCCATAAACTCTGTGGGACATTAACATTTCAGGCCTATAGCCTTCAACCAATGACTAACTCAAGCTGGGATTTTACAGCAAGATTGTGAATGCTGGAATGTCAGGTTCGATACCCCACATGATTTCCTGCAATCATTCCCACTGTTTCCATCTAAAGTATGCCCCACCTCCAAGTGCTGTCAGCCAATTCAGATGACTGACAGCACTTCAGTCTCTGCAGCACCACCAGATGTGGCGGCCATCACTGGGAATGCAGCCAGCCCTGGACTGGGCTGGAGGATCCATAGGGACAGTTAAGTGAGGTTTGGCCCTGATGAATCCAATCAGCCAGGCCCTGGTGAGGAGCTTCGGGGGTGGATTATGATGGCAGAAAGGCTGGGTGGCCTTTGCCCAAAAGATTGGCCCAATTTGGACCCAGGTTGCCTACATGAGTTGGGCCATATCACCATTGGTATTTTACTGATAGTGGCAAAAGGAGATACTGGACCTTAACTGAAGGGCAAACAGTTATCACTTACTTCACCATTGGTAAAATGCCGCGATGGCGGAAAAGCAATATGCACACTACCCTCAACTTTAAGCCATTGCTCTGACTCCTAGCATGCCCTTTATGGCACTGTTACACCCATTCTCACGTTTCCTGATGTTATTTCAGTCATTGCTCTCCCATCTAGACTCTTTGCAATTATTTACTGTATTCAAGCAGAGTTTTCGATATGAAATGGTATTTGTCTGTAAGAATAGCACGTTGTTGCTTCGTTTTCATATCGACTATTTCTGTATTTAAAATCATTTCCTATCATGACCCGTTGATGGGAGTCAATGACAGACAAACTCAATTATAGCTCATGCCTACTGGACGTAGTTCTGCAACAACTTCTTTGCATTACTTTACATTCAGGGAGGTTCAAATCTCACTGAAAAGACTGGAGCCTGCTATTCCAGCACTGTATTGTGTGAGTGCTTAGCTGTTAGACATGACTGAGCAAAATTCTGCTCTAGGTGAATATTGTTCATCAGTTCTATCTGTATTCATTTGAAACTGACTTTCAACTTGCAGTAACAGTAGGACAATAACAGTGTGACAAACTACTGTTGAATGATATCAGACTGTTCTTTGTTACACTTTAAACTTAGGACAATTGAAGACAACTACAGACATTTTCTCATTGTCCAAGTCTTTGACAACTCTGAAGCCTTGATTTTCAATTCCTACTGCCCATTTTGCTAAGAAAACAGGACAAAAAACTTCTCTTGCAGGATAATGTTATTTTGTCTATCATTTTCTTATCATCCATTTAGACATCATCCAGCGTATTCTTGTTACAAACCTTCTCTGTTGCTTCTTCAAGAAATGGATTAATTAAGCATGATTTGCTATTTACAAATCCATGCTAACTCTCATTAACTAACTCAAATCTCTCCAAGTGCCTGCTGATTTCTTCCCTCATTAAGTATTCCAAAACTTTGCTCCTCATTTTTGTCAATCTAATTGGCCCGTAGTTGCTGGAATGTTCTTTCCTTTCTTCAAGCAAAAAAGAGATGCATCACATTTGCCATTCTCCAATACTCTGGCACCATCCTATACCTAGGGAAGATTAAAAGACTAAAGCAAGCACTTCTGGTATCTTCATACCCACTTTCACTTCCTTTAGCAAATCCAGGATGCATATCATCTGGACCAGATAATGTATCTACTTTAATCATAACTTGTCTTTCTGGCGTCTCTACCCTTTCAATTTTCACTCTGTCCACTGATTCTACTTCTACTGATATCTTGTCAGGGTCCTCTTCCTTAGTAAACACTGATACAAAGAACTAATCAAGTAATTTATCCTTTCTCTTAACATACAGTCCCATTTTTGCCTCTGATAGAATTCACTCTACTTATTATCTAGTTACTACTTATATGCTTGCAGGAGATTTTTGAGTTCTCTTTTACATTCGATTTACAACTAATTCAAGATAATCCAACTTCAGACATATTTGTTATAGCTACCTCCGAGCCACAGATATTCACAGAATCATTTCGGACCCGTGATTTTTTTCTTCTGAGGAACCCTGCAGCCAGTACAATTTCTCTGTTTATAGGCTATATTCCAGAGTTAGTCTACCATGACAGACTTTGTTTCACAGTGAGACAGTTCTCCATTCACAATCCCCGTGCCTTGCTCATCAGTCATTTTGCAGACTTTTGATTCAATTTGATGCATGTTACATTCATTTGTTCTTTTGACGGAGTTTGTGTTTTACTTGTGCCACACATTGTTCAGTATCACAGTCCCAGACGACCATAAGGCTGCTCCCCCAACACAGCGCGAGAGACTGTGTTTAACCTGACGGGCACTACACCTCAGGTGAGTTGAGAGTTGAGAAGGAAAGTCCTTCACGGTAGCCTAAGACAAATGCAGCAACCGAATCCACACTTTTGGCATAAGGCTATAGGATATAGGAGCAGAAGTAGGCGTTTCAGCCCATTGTGCATTGTGTCTGCACTGCTTTTCGATCAGGCTGATATGTTTCTTAACCCCATTCTCCTGCTTTCTCCCTGTAACTGTTGATCCCCTTACTAATCAAGAACATGCCTGTCTCAGTCTTAATACACTCAGTGACTTGGTCTCCACAGTCCTCTGTGGCAATGAGTTCCACAGATGCACCACCCTCCAAACTTCTTACGGTATTCTGCAAGTTAAAGCGAGCTCCTTGCCTCACCTTTCTAAACTCCACTGTGTACAGGCCAGAGCCCTTAACATCAATCTGCACTGTAAACCAGCCATACAGCAAACTGACGTAACCAACCCTTGGAAGCTCTTATACATTCAGTTATACCGGGCTGTTCAATTATACCCCACCAGAGGATTTTTCTTAAAATGCCACCAAGCTTCGATAAATTGTGCCTCCATGTCTAACTGCACTGCTGCTGCTGTATAGTCCCTGTCATAATTCACTGACTTTCAGAATGCCTGCTTGACTGTTCCAATCCATGCACACCCACAACACTGTCATAGAAGGATTTTGACACACTAGTAGTGATAAAGGGAATGTACTTCTGGTGTGGCTCTTAGGGAGAAATTTGAAACAAGATGCTCCTATGCACTCCTGTGTCTTTATCTCTCTGGATGATGGGGGTGACGGGTTTGGGAGGTGCTGCTAAAGATGTCTGTGGGAGTTACTACACTCATTGTGAATATGCACTGTAGCTACAATGCGTATACTGAAGGAAGTGAATGTTTCAGATGGTGAATGAGTTTACTTCTGTTATAAGCTGGAAGGCAAGTTTCTGCTTCTGAATGCTACCTTTAATAGGACATCGGCATGGACCACCACCATCACCCCCACTCCCTTCTAACTACCATCCTGCCTGCACGTTAAAATCTAGCTTTCCGAAATCCCAGTGCTTTGTTTTCACTAGAATATGCTACTCACCTTCCCCTAGCTATTCCGTACTTTATCAACATACCATCTATAACTACACTTCAAAAATATATTAGGAGGTCGTGAAAAGGTGTTTAAAAAAAAAGCCTTTCTTTCTTCAAGCATTTCAAATACATTTATTCTGCTATGTTAATATACACATGTATGGCAATTGTGTGTGTGTGTTTGAGGGGGGTGGTGGTGGTAGGAGAAGTGGTGTGCGTTGTGCGTGTGGGCTGTGTGTGTTTGAGGGGGTGGTGGTGGTAGTAGTAGCGGTGTGTATGCGTGTGCGTGTGTGCGTTTGAGGGGATGGTGGTAGTAGCAGTAGTGATGTGCGTTGTGCATGTGTGCTGTGCATGTATGCGTGTGTTTGAGGGGGTGGCGGTGGTAGTAGTAGCGGTGTGTATGCGTGTGTGTGCATGCGTGCGCGTGTGCGCATGTGTGGTGTGTGTGTTTGAGGGGGTGGTGGTGGTAGTAGTGGTGTGTATGTGTGGGGGAGGGGCTGGTGTGTGTTTGAGGGTGGTGGTGGTGGTGGTAGTCGTGGTGTGTGTGCTTGCGTGCACACAATTAAGAGGGCAGACTCATCAACCTCCCGGGTCCAAGCTGCTAAATTGCAGAAGTACAGTGCTCTGCAGCAGACTTGGAAACTGTGCCAAAGTTCAATTAATTTTTTCTTCTACAAGCCAGCCTATCCCTGCACCAGACAAAACAGTCTCTGACCCACCAGAACATTTGCAGGTTGGTAGCTTGCACACAGCACACAGGGTGTCAGGGACAGCGGCACACTGCAGTAGTCTTGGTGTGTGTCAAAACAGCCAATTCAAGGTTAGGCATTGGTCTGAATACTCACAACGGGTCAACGGACATTTTGTCTGCTGTTAAGGGTGACTTGACTTACATTAAGGAGGTTAGCTGAGCTCCTGAACCATTTCCAACCCTGTGTTAGAGCACTGAACCTCCATGATTTGGCAGTTCAAAGCGACATGCAATTTGACGGCACCAAGAGTACAGAAATTACACCAACTGATTGGTGAATTCGTAACCCAACGGCACCAATTCAGAATAATTGGACAAGTGGTGGTAGAGGGTGGGGTGTATGTGACATATTTTTCCACAAGTGCAAAGATTTCCCCAGAAGCATATGTTACAGGGATACGGGGAAAATGTATTGGATAGCATCATCAAAGAACCAGCCAAAAAGCCTCATTCTATGCCATATCATTCAATGGATCCTGGAGAAACATATGGTTTAAGTGTCCACAGTTTAGCATTGCACCCCTGGGAGTGTATTTTTTTTAAACTTTAACTTACATCACAGCAGCACCTTGGCAGAGAGCAGTCACTAGATTCTGCCTTTTTCACCCCCAAGGTGCATCTAGAAAAGTTATAGATAAACCTTAGGCCATTTGGCCCCTTTGAACCTACTCTGCTATTTAAGAACATAAGTGATTTGGTTGTGGCCATAATGCTTTCCATTTCCTACCAACACCACCCACACCCCCAATTCCATTGTTAGTCAAAAATCTACCAAACTTGGTAGCCGGAGGCTATAATATTCCACACAAACTTTTACAGCAAGTTATCTTCCTCCTCTCTTTACAAACAAAATAATCCTTTGAGAAATATCGTAACCTTAAAACAAAACTTGCTAAAATGTTAAATGCAGGCTCCCCAATGGCATGTGTCAATTCAGATGGAGGCAAAGATTAGGCTAATAGTGTTTACTTTTTGACTTCCTAAAATGCCACAATAGGTAAATGCACTGCTTCATATCCAAGGCTCAATCAATGGTATGTGTTGAGACCTGTTGAACCACTTATAGAAGGCTCTTCTGTACCTTCCCCCGAGCTTAAGTTGGATATTTTGATGATAGCTCCTCAAAGAAAAAGCCAGCAATAGTGCAGTTTTACTGCAGCCATCAGCTTATTTATGGGTGGATTACAACTCCTGGTCAAAAATTTACCAAAAGTCCATTAACTGAACCCTTCCCAGTGTCTCCTAAGGTACAATTCTTTGGGCTCTTGCTGCTCTTAGTACTTCATCTGCAGCCTACGCTATGTGTAGGATTCAAATTAAACCTAATCCTTAGTTAGTATCTACACAAATGCATTTTCCAAATAATCAATGGATTTTGATCAGAGGTAGATTAAGCTGAGTCTTTAACCCAGGGAGCACTGAAACCAACTGCTGTCCACCTATCTCCAGCTAGGGTTCTCTGCAGCATTACCAACCTGGAACCACACCAAGTGTGCACTTAGCCTCCAAACTATCAGAGAAACTGTGGAAGATCGATAACCGAGGGCTATAGGAAATGTTATATTAGAGGGAAGTCCTAAGAATTAAATGAAAAAAAAACATACTCCATTAATAAATTGCTTTTTATTCTACACTGTGCAGTCTGATTAAAGTGATAAAGAGAGGAAAAAGAATAAACCCAACGATGATAAACTGTGGAAGGAAATTTCTTAGTCGACAATTGGACTGCTCTTGATTTTGTGCAACTGTGCGTGTTAGGTGACATCAAAATCAGCAACCGTATACTTCAATGAATATAAAAACCGGGACAAATATCAAACAGCCCACTAGACTGCTATCACCTGCTCTACACGATCACACAAAATCCAGATCTGCCCCAGTTCAGTGTAAAAAAAAAAAGTATGCGTTTTTATTGAGGGAGTCACAGATATGCAGATTATATACTGGGGAAATATTCAGAGAGGGGATTGCAGCCTCTTACTTTGTTGATTGAAATGAGAACTAACTTTGAGATGGGGTTTCTCAATCCGGAACTATACAAGGTTGAGCTGAGCACAGTAAAATTCCATTCCTGAGACCTTCAGGTTAATCCTTTCAATAACATGAACAGCTGTCGGAAGCCTCTTCAGAGAGAAGCTGAGATGTGTTGCTTCAGGCTAGACAGCTTCAGGAATTAAGCCAGCACCACATTAAAAGATGTGACTACAAAGGGAACTCCAAACAATCAAGCTTCCAGCAAGGTCCATCCAACTCTAGCTATCATCAGACGAGTTCCAACCTCAATGGGCGGCACAGTGGGCAGCACTGCTGCCTCACAGTGCCAGGGAACTGGGTTCGATTCCAGCTTCAGGCAACCGTCTGCATGGGTTTCCTCCCACAGTCCAAAGATGAGCAGGTTAAGTGGGCTAGCCAAGCTGAATTGTGGGGGGCTGGAGCTGGGTGGGATGCTTCCTTCCAGCCTTTTCAACAACTTTGGTCAACTAAACAGTCTCCCATCTGAGATAGTAGGAGCTGCAGATGCTGGAGAATCTGAGATAACGAGGTGTAGAACTGGATGAACACAGCAGGCCAAGCAGCACCATCGGAGCAGGAAAGGTGACGTTTCAGGCAGTCTAGGCCCGAAACGTCAGCTTTCCTGCTCCTATGATGCTGCTTGGCCTGCTGTGTT
>JAHRHZ010000217.1:1795326-1823648 GCA_024137785.1 Ginglymostoma cirratum | reverse complement strand
GAAAATTGAAAAGTGCTCACTGTAGGCTATACACAAATGACTTAATAACCTTAACACACAAAGTTTTAACAACATTTCAAGTGTGAAATGGAGGGGTTCAAAGTTAAGCCACACGTCAAATTTTATCATATTTATTTACAAGTTCACAAAAGTAGGTGCAGCCCACACAGCAGTTAATGTTTTACTATAGGACACCTCTTGATCTGCACAGCCCTGCGTAGAATCTTGCTTTTCTGTGTATGGATTTAACCTAAACTGGGCAGAAATGTCACACTCTGTTGAGTTGTCGACAGAGATGTTAAAGCTTTGGTACTGTAAAGTCAAGGCAGAGAATATCAGAACCTATCCTTTTACAAAACAAATCCAAACCTTCAGTGTTAGCAATTGTTTAACGAACCAATGCATTATGGTGGTTTCAGCCAGAAGTCACAGCAACAACCAAAGTTTAAATCATAGAATCCCTAGAGTGTGGAAGCAGGCCATTCGGCCCATTGAATCTACACCGACCCTCTGAAGAGCATCCCACCCAGACTGACCCCATGCCTGTAACCCTGCGTTTCCCATGGTCAATCCACCTGACCTGCACATCTTTGGACTGTGGGAGGAAACACGGGAAGAATATCTGTCTGGAGTTTGCACAGTGCTAACCACTGAGCCACCGTGCTGGAGAGGCAGATTAATGCAAAGAAAGTGTGACATGAGAATTAGATAGATAAATGCATTTGGAGCCATCTCCTCACATGGAGGGTAGCATTTATTTTCAAATGACCTGTTTGCAACTTTTCTACTCAGAAGATTTGACACTGAAAATAAATTTTAATAAACACCACTTTAATATTCCTGATATACAATACTTTCCTGCTTTTGTATTATAGCCCATATGGTTGAACAGAACAAATTAAACTGCTCAGGGACAGAAATGGACACAAAAACCCTGTCCAAAGTATGGAATTGATTGAAAGATCCACCCATCTCTCTAATCGTGGCCTGACTCTTTCATCGATGGGGAGAGTTAGGTCACAACTGTAAAGAACCAATAGAATGGAAAGAACAGTCACTAAAGGATACCACTCAGAAAACTGCAGGTTTATCAAAGGTCAAAATTCATAGCTTTTACATACTCTTCGAAAACATTCCTGCGCAGGGCTAAAGGAGGTTTCAATGGAATGTTAACACAGAAAGCCTAGAAATTTGCAGGCATAAGATGAAGGCCTGAGAATCCAAAATTATGGGCCACGTCTCAGCACACACTCTGCCTTAGGGAATGCACTGGCTATCATACTGGTATACCATGATGTCATGGGTTTACAGAGTCTGTAAAGGGAATTGGATTGAAATCCTCTATTTGTAGCAGCAGTTTTAGAAGTCTTATCTGGAAGGGGGCTGCCTTAAGGAAGCTAGTGCCATTCAGGTTCAGGATAATACGCCACCAAAACAAGGTCTTTAAAGGGACCAGTGGGTGTCAACACAGAAATGGTTATCTTTATCAAACAATGCCTAGCTGAACACAAGAGTTAACAGGAGCACAGTAACCCTAACATTGCACTTGGTTCATCAGAGTTCCGCGATTTCAGATGATTTGGCTGCCCGAGGATATTGTCCGCTCACCAGTGTAAATCCTATTGTGTGCAACATTGAGTATGCTTTGAGCCTACAGTTCTAGCTTAGGATTTTGAGCTGCATTCCCAGTTTGCACCACCAATTTTACTCCCCAGCACGGGACACATTAAGAGCTTTTTTTATACTTTTGTTCACAGAAGCTTCATAAATAACATTGATTAGAGGCTCGACTAATTTATTTTGAACTTTAAAAAAAAGTCCATTCAATCCACAACTATTTTACCAAGTATATTTCAGGTGATTTCTAACCTCACCACCAGTAGAGGCAAATAAAGTCAAAGTCCTGCTTTGTTCGCTAAAGTGTCCATTTAAACATGTGCTTCGGAGCAAGGCAGAAAGACATCCACAAAAATCATTGGGGTCCTGCATTAAATTTGCAAACCAGGTTTTAATAACAAACAAAGACCCTAACTATTATTTCAACTGGAAACATTTCAAAGAAATTGGCGTTACTTTTCTGCCAGGCCAATCAAATGGGAAGAGGAGCCAAAATGCTCCTCTGGGCCCTTCTGCATGTTCAAACAAAGCCTGCCCCCTTCCCTCTCCACCACTCTGTTAATTGCAATCTCCTCACAAACTGCCTGACATGTGTGCTGGTCTTTTTCCTACCAACTGCTAGCCAGCTTCCACTGCCTACTGATTTTGAGACAGCAGCAGAATGGGACCTTGGGACCAGAAACTACCAGAGCCTCATACTGCTTCATTGGGAACGTTTCCCCTTGATGTAGCCCTGGACGTATCGACCCTCTATCTGAAGATAACAGAACCACAGACAATTCAAGCTGAGCAATAAGTGATCTTTTCCTATCAATGTTTCCTTTTTCTTTGAAGGCACTGGTTCATACTGAAGCACGATTCCAATACACCTCGCCCACAGCTTAAATTATTCTATACACGAGCGCTGTTCAGTTAGTTTTAGTTATTAGGCTTTAGTTATTGAATGCTAACAACCCATTCAATCCTTGGGGACAGGGTCTCACCGAACATTCACAAGGTTAAAGTTGAAGTCACTGGATAACTAAAGCTGATCCTGCCCCTCTGTAAACCAAAAGGTGAATTGGAACTGCCTGTTGCTGCCCCAGTTGAGAACAGCTAAGTCAACACAGACAAGAAACCAGAGCCATAATTGTGCTCACTACCGTTCTTATGGAATTCTTAAGTTGCTCAAATTTGTCTAAAACCAAAAGAAATGTTCTTCACTCCAGCTCATTCGACTAAAATGCAATTGGCAACATGCAATTTCCCTTTTTAATAATTTAAACTGGGAAAATTTCCACAGTTTAGTAAAAAGTTGAAAAGTTTGAAGAAATTCACTTATGAAATGTACTAATGCAAGATAAAATGAAACAAATATTATTTTAACACACCTTGCAGCAAATATTGCTTCAGTTCCTTTACAACATTCACGCACTTTGTACCAAATACATTTTTGTGCCCACATTTCCCTTTGGCTATAGAATTTCACATTGGGAATAATTATAGTTCATTTAAAGTAAGTACTCTTTATTAGAGTAATTTCCCTACAGGCAATCATTAGAAAATAAAATAACAGAATCACAAGACTTACTTTGCACATATAGATATATAAATGCGAGATAAAAATCAAACTCAGTTATTCACTCTTTAAATTGTGTAACTTTGTTGAAAGCAACTAAAATTTGCTGATTATTGGTCAGGTCTCTTGTTAAAGATTTAAAGATTGTGTTTTGATTATCCTCCTCTCTTCTAATCTTTCGTTAACTTAAGAAAGTCAAAACAGCTTGACATTATGCACATTTCTCGAAGGAATTTCTCTTTTAAAATGAAGATTGACCTTTGCTTAATTCCTCTCTGATCGAACATTGAGAGAGAGTGAGAGCGGATTGTAGGCTGCTGTGTCCCAACTGCCCATCAATGTATATTTACTTGAGTGGTAGGAGTATCTACAAGGGACAGTCAGCAGAATGTACAGGTGCAACTGTAACAAATACTCAAGATGCTTGACCCCATCCAGAACAAGGCATTTCACTTGGTTGGTACCCCATCCACCTCTCAAACATTCACACACACGGATGAACTGCACCAACTTACCAAACCTCATTCAACATCACCTCCCCCTATAGGGAAGACCAGGGCAGCAAGTGCATGTGGAAACATCACCACCAGCAAGAACCCTCTAAGCCACCCTCCATCCTGACTTGGAACCTGACCCTTCTGTGTCACTGGGTTAAAATCCTGCAACCTCTTCTCTTAACAGCACTGGAGCCACCACACAAACTACAGTGGGTCAAGAAGGCAGCTTGTCACCACTTTCTCATGGGCAATTAGGAATGGGCATTGTAAATTCTGGCCCAGCCAGTGAAATCCACTTGCTCTGAAAGAATAAAACAAGTTCCAGCTGACCTGCCTCCAATACATGCAATTAAGTACAGATTTTTAAATTATGTCTGGGATGAAGGCGTCACTGGTAAGGTCAAAATTTATTGCCCATTCCTAATTGCCCTCGAGAAGGTGGTGGTGAGCCTTTCTCTTGAAATGGCGCTGTTATCTGACAAAGGGACACTCACAACAATGTTTAGTGGAGAGTTCCTCGTCATTAACCCAGTCACAATGAAGAAGTGGTGGTGATATATGTCCAAGTGAGGATGATGGATGTGAATTGGAAATGGTTATTTGTATCCTGCTGCCTTTGTGATTTCACACACCTCAAAATTTTCAGCAGATTACACTGATGGAGGAACTGTTCACCTAAGTCACTGGTTATTCACAATGTTTCCAAAAGAAAAACAGAAGTTGTTTGATTCTATTGGATAAGTGTAGCAACTGGGTCTCATCAAAAACCTGTAGAGACCAATACAAAACACCAGGCCAAGAGCAGAGAAGACAAAACACTCTCCCAATTGAGCAACAAAAAAGCAATGGTAATTTAAAAGCCCCTTGCGACTGCTACATGGGTGATCCTTCCTCCAACTGAACAAAAGTACAGGGGGCCATTGATTTACAAATGCCTGACTGATGAATGCTTATACTTACAAACATGATCCCATATAGGAGTGTAATTTTAAAGACCTGACACATGGACGTTTCCTGTACTTACAAACAGCTATTGTATATTCTCCTGCACTGTGTTCCGAATTGCACACAAAATCAACTTGTGAGTGGACTCAAGAACAGACTGCCTATATCTGGATTACACACAAAAAGAAATTCACACCAATGTTGGCCGGGAACAATGTGAACAACTAGCACTTCTGATGGCCACAGAATGAATGTCCATCCATGTTGTCATCTATGAGCATCTTGACTGACAGTGCATCAAATACCAACTACTAGTTTCAGTCACAGTCTCTAACTATTAGTGCTTCAGGAACAACCTTGCCATTGATTGCCCCAGATTTCAGTCTTTGATGGTCAGGGAACACAACTCATCCGACCAAAGAGTTAAGGTACACCAATGTGATTTTGTGCTGCTTTAATTCCATAACCAATAACAAAATAGCAATTGATCTGCCTTGAATATGGCATTATGGGAGCTCTGTAAGGTTTTATATAACAAAGTGCGATTACCACAAGTTGTAGCGGAAGTGTAACATGAAATAACTCCACAGAGGTCAGTATCCCATCTCCATGTCACCGTTTATTCACAAGTGGAAATCGATCATTGATCTGGCTTCCTCAGAGCCAACTCTCAGTGAATAGAACCACTGACACGTTTTCTGAAGATGGGACCCGGCCCGAAACATCAACTTTCCTGCTTCTCTGATGCTGCTTGGCCTGCTGTGTTCCTCCAGCTCCACGCTGTGTTGTCTCTGACTCCAGCATCTGCAGTTCTTGCTATCTCACTACTGACACTTCTGTTTATATCTGTCAGCCAGGGTTCCCTGATCAGACCGGATTAACAGCTCCAATCAGGAAACTCGTAATCTAAGAGGTCCGCTCAGCTGACCTCATTACAATAACTACATAACAAAAAGCATTTTTGAGGAGACCTCCATTTTACATCAGCTTCAGGGCTGGAAGAAGTCCTTGTTTTGACCGGAACTTTTCAGAAGGGGGCCCAAACAAGTTTTGCCTCAATTACTTCCCAATGCACTAAATTTGTACCCTCCCAAAATTTCCAGGCTACCAAACTTAAAATCGCTGGAGCGATTCAGCTATGAACAGACACTAGATAGGCTGGGGTTATTTTTCCTTATAGCAGAGAAGGCTGAGGGATAGGGATATATTTGAGGTGCACAAAGATCTGAGGGGCACAGACAGGGTAGATAGGGAGAAACTTTTCTCCTTTACCAGGGATCAATAACCAGGGGGCACAGCTTTAAGAAAAGGAGCTGGAGGTTTATAGGGCACTTCAGGGAAGTTTTTCACCCAGAGGGTTGAGAGTATCTGAAACTCACTTCTGAAAAGGGTGGTAGAGACAGGAACCCTCAAGACATTTTAGAACCATGTATGAGCACTTGAAACATCCTGGCGCACAAGGCTATGGGCCATGGGCCAAGTGCTGGAAAATGGCATTAGAACAGATGGATGTTCGATAACCAGTGTGGATATGATGAAGCAAAGGGGCTCATTTTGTACTGTAAAAAAAACTGAGAATTTATGACTATTATTAAAAGCATTGTACAATAATAACTAGACTTTGCAGTCAATCTTGCCTCAATGTCAGAAATTGTGGGTTCAAATTAAGATTTGAGCACATAATCTGTGTTGGTTCTACACAGCAAAGGAGGCATTAACGACACCATTAATGTCAGAGGTAGGGTCTTTCAAATGAGATTTGAAATGAAGGCTCCAATTGTGTTTTAGTCTTGAGTTGGACAGTGAATGAGCCATAGGAGATGTTTTGGTATCATTTCACCCACAACCCAAAAATCATTTGAGCTGAACATTCTTTCATCTTGATCTGAGCAAAATTACTGTCACTTTTGCATTCTTTACTGTAGTAGTAAGGCTTATCACATAACAGCAAGTTCTTTACTGAGGCTTTGGGTTTCAACTATTTATACTTCTGAAAGTGTGACTTCAAACTGAAAGTCTTTGTGTGTTGTGGGGTTAGACTGAAGTATGATATTGTTTAACACCCCCTCTGGACAATTTGTCGCATTATTTCAAACCTTCCAAAACGGAGGCTGGAACATGTGCACCAGCAACTCCTTAACTAATTCTGAGATAAAGTTCTGACAGTGGGTAATGAAGCAAGTAAATTAAGTCTTGAATTCTTGGAAAATATAGCAGTTATGTGGGGGTGGGGAGGAGGCAAGGGATTATGTTCTGTATATATGTGAATGTAGAGTTCTGTTTAAGATAGCAAATCAAACTGGATTCATTCTACAAGTTAACACAATTTGACTTACAGTCAAAAAGCTCCTGTTGATCTCACATTATGGGATTAGCCTTACAGAAAAACATTAATTCCAGAGAGCAATGCTGGCTACTGTGAGTGCTGACCTTGACTGCAATATATATGTTATTCTATTTTGTGCTGTTTTGTTCCCTTGTTCATATCTCTACCTAGTGATAATGATAAATCTAGTCTTGCACTTCACTTAAACACACAGACAAAAGGCTACATAAGAGTATTATTTGGGTTTTGTCTTGTTTAGATTCCAATTCAAGACAGTTTGTAGGTTAATCCCAAAACAACAGCTAAATCCACGTACGTTATGCTGCACAGGACATCGTGCCTCTGAACTGTGTGGGAGACAATGCCCAGTTCCTTCAAATATACTATCAGTATGACACTCAAAAGGGGCATCAGTCAATTGACCAGCCAGACAACTAGCCTGGATGTTAAATTAACAAGGTGTAGAGCTGGATGAACACAGCAGGCCTAGCAGCATCAGAAGAGCAGGAAGGCTGATCAGCTCTACACCTTGTTATCTCAGATTCTCCAGCATCTGCAGTTCCTACTATCTCTGGATGTTAAATTATTTGGCTCTTTGAATATGATTGACCAATGTTCAAATTCTAAAAACACTTCTAAATTGAATGGTTTACAGCTACTGTTGGATGATTTTAACCGTATCACTTGAAAATAATCATACTGGAAACAAATTGAGAATACATAAAAACTTTCTGATGCCCTTCTGTGGCAATCACTTCTATCAAACATAGATAACACAAGCTGACAGAGGTATTAACAACAAATCACATTTACATTGATTTTTCAACATAGATAGAAAGTTCCAGATGCTTCACAATGGTTTTAAAGGTTAAAAAAACGGATGCTGAGCCAAAGAAAGAAGTTTTAGGGAAGCAGAGAACAAAAATCTTGGAAAAAGAGCTAGGTTTCAGGCCAGGTCTTAAAACTAGAGGTTACCTCTGAAATAAATCGTTTAGAGAGAGGATTGCACAGAGTGGCATCGTTAGATGAAGGTGTGGCCAGCGATAGTGAGGCATTGGAACCTGGAGACACACAAGAGACCAGGCTCTGAGGAAGAGTGTGTTCAGGGAGCAGTTGCAGTGCTAGACAAAATTGTAGCGGTAAGGACAACAGACCCTATAAAAGGGTTTGATTGAAGGATGAGAACTTTAAATTTGAAGCTTTCTGGAATTTGGAGGGAACAAAATTAGTGAAGACAGGGATAATAACCGAGCAGGCCGTAATGCAGTGTAAGCTATGGGCACTGAGATTTTACATCAGCTGTACTTTGTGGTGAATGGAGAATGGGAACCAATCTGGAGAGAGACAATGGTTCTAACGGCAGGTGGGCTAAGGCTAGAGTGGAGGAAGGTAATGTCAAAGATCGAAGGAAATAGTCTGTGTGTTGGAGTGGAATTGGGTCAAAGTGCAGCTCAGTTTTAATAAGAAAAGGAGATTGTGAATAGTCTGAGGCCAAAGCCTGGGAGGGAAATTACCAGCACGTGTATAGAGTTTCCGACAGCAGTTGACCTAAAATTACAAGAAATTACAGCTTAATGCGAGACTGAAAGTTGGGCAAACTATCTGGGGGTTTAGAAACTGAGACAGGGTCACAAGAGAAGGTGAATAGGTCAAGTTAGGTCTTATAGGGTATATAGATGGAAACTGAGCTCATATCTGCAGCTGATGTCATCAATAAGTACTGTGTGGATGGGAAAGAAATGGGAGATAAAGATGGTCCAGGTTTCAGGTCCAGGCACGACTGGGATAGGAATGAAGTCATTTCTAGAAATACTTTATTTCACAGTTGGAAGTAAATTTATATGTTAAGACCTACCTTAATCCATACACAAGACCCAGACAACTCTTCAACTATCACTCTCTCAACCTACTAATTCATCCTAATCATTAAATGTAATAGCTATTATCTTACTGTCTCTCGCTCTTAGGTGTTCCTCCTTTAAATCAAAGGGTTGCAGGCCTTAAAGCATATCACAGACAACTGGTCCTGCTATCCATCACCAGATCTGGTTCAACTGGAAAAACAACCCAAAAAAATGTCATGTTATCATGTACTAAAATTGATGGATAATCTATGGAAAGCAAAGATAACCCCCAGCATCTTTCCCCTACTTCCCTCATCATCTCTTCAACTCTGACCTCAAACAAAAAATGCAAGGAACTCATTGACTTCTTTGCCACTAAATAGAGATCATCCAATCAGCTATCTCTATGAGGCCACCAGGATGGCATTCTCTAAAACAGCTCCTTTGCCCTAGCACCAAACTTACATTTTTTTTTCCAGTTTCTCACTCAAATCTCCTCATGCTCTCCCTGAGCACATCTTATCCACAAAACCGCTGTTAGTCGGAATGGGGGCAGAATGGGGAAGGTGGGGGAAGGAAAGAGAGGGTGGGGGAAGAGAGAGGAGAGGGGAAAGAGGTGAGCTGGGTGAGGGAGGGGCAGAAGGGAGCTATGCGAGGACCGGGGAGGGGAAGAGGAGAGCTGGACGAAGGAGGGTGGAGAAGAAGAAGAGAGCTGGACGAGGGAGGGTGAAGAAGAAGAAGAGAGCTGGACGAGGTTGGGGGGAGAAGAAGAAGAAGAGAGCTGGACGAGGTTGGGGGGAGAAGAAGAAGAGAGCTGGACGAGGTTTGGGGGAGAAGAAGAGAGCTGGACGCACCGGTGGACCTGGGAACAGAGAAGGTGGGGGTAGGTGGAGAAAGGGAGGGAGGCAGAGAAGGGGAGGATTGAGAGAAAGGGAAGGGTGGGGGGGAAGAGAGAGAGAAAGAAAGAAAGAGAGAGAGTGAGAAAGAAAGAGAGAGAGATGAGAAAGAGAGAGAGAGAGAGAGAGAGAGAGAGAGAGAGAGGGCGAGAGAGGGGCAGACAGATAGACAGGAAAAAAGAGGGGGGAGGGAGAGAGGAGACTTTTAAAATCTTCCCTCTAAACCAATATCTGATCCCACCATCCTTGCAAAGTACTACTCCACCTCCAACCTCCCTTCCCTTTCCAAAGTCTATCATGTTGTCTCCTCTCAGATTTCTGCTCATCATTCCCAGAACACTCACTTAGAATCCCTTCAGAGTTCCACCCCGCAATAGCACGACACAACTCTTAGCAAAGTCACTAATGTCAGCATGTGACTATAGCAAATAACAAAGGACAACAACAGCACCTCCTCAATGGCCTCTCAACTATTATCCATCCATTGACTCCATGTATACTTGCTGCCTTAGGAAGGCACCCGACATAATCAAAGACCCCTCCCATCCCGGTTCTACTCTCTTTCAACCTCTTCCGTCAGGCAGAAGATACAAAAGCACATGTACCAACAGATTCAGGACCAGTTTTTCCCCACATTTACTGAACTCCTGAATGGACCTCCCAAATTTTAAATTTAATGCTGCTCTCGCTCTTTATGCATCTTCACTGCACCTGTAACATTGTATTCCTCATGCTGTTCTATTACCCTTATGTACTTTGTGTGGTATGGTCTGCCTGTGCTGCATGCAAAACAAAACTTTTCACCGTACGTTAGTAAACCTGACAATAATAAATCAAAAATGATTGTTCTCACCTAATCCATTTCTTATCCAATTGTGGCCAGAGCAACAATCGTAATTACTAAGCAACATCTTGATTTTAAAATTCAATCTAATTTTCAAATCTCTTCATAAGCTGTGTCCCTCCTCATCTGTGATCTCCTCTATCCCTATACTCCGGGATGTTTACAAACATCTAACTCTGGCCTCATGAACTTTAATCATTCTACCATTGATGACCATGCCATTAATTGCTGACTCTGCAAAGCCCTGGAAATCCCTCCCTATACCTCTTTATCTTGTTTTCCACCTTTCAGACAGTTCAGAGGAGTCTCTTTTGATCAAGCTTTTGGTCAACGACCATCGTACTTCATCACTGTGCTGAAAAAAGAAAATTTGAAGACTGCTTTTTTCTCTTATTCTTTCCCTCCCCAAACCCCTGTTTCAATTTTCTTTCACGCACCATACAGTGGAGCCTTGCTTCTCTCAGCTGGGGGAGTTCAGGTCAGGAATGCTGCACCTAGATTACAACAGTCTCCCATTCATGTCTCCAGCACCTGCCGCATTCTCCAATGGAGTAATTCAGATGAGCATTTAAATCATTTCTTTGCTGAACTCCCTTCCTGTGGTATGGTTCTACCAGTACTGACCATTCCCTGACTGCTCCATCGCGTCTGCCACGAGGTTTCACTGGGACCTCTGGCAATGGCCAACATGTTGCGAAACTGGTGTTGGATTCCGAAAGAGGTCTTTGGTGGGGAGGAGTGTGTGTGTGGAGGGTATGGAGTGTGCTGTGGGAATATCACTGGACAGCACTCCCAAGGCTCAGGTCTAATGCCAATCAGCTTATGAAACAAAAAAACAAGTGTTGCAGAAACTCAGCAGGCCTGGCAGCATCTGTGGAGAGAGAAACAAAGTTAATGTTGAGTCCAACAGCATGCTTCTTTGGAGATCACCTTGCCTTGCTGACAGCTTCTGCCAGTGTCTTGGCCCTCCTGCAGGCATTAACACTCGCATCCCATCTCCCCACAAGCCGTTTGCTCCTGGGCCCTAATGACCACTGATTAAGGTCTACACCTCAGTGGTTCTAATGGCAAGGCAGCAAGTCCACTTGTTTCGCTTCTAGGGGAGCAGGAAAGGTTCAGAGGCAACGGTAGTGGGTGGCTTTCAAAGGCCACCCCCAAAATCCTTGCTGCCAACCTCTAGCTGCGCCCAGATTGTGACAATTGGAGCCACTCCTCCCACCCACCCACACTATTCCATTTTGCAGGTCTCTCTGGTTACCCCAGTCAGGAAACTGGCCACTTTTCTCACTTGTCAGGCAGGCAGGGAATTGAAGAGCTGGCAAGTTGAGGCACTGAAGTGGTTGTTAATTGGTGCCGTGTTGAGTTTTATCTGCATGAGGATAATGTGTCCTTTGCTGACCACAAGAGCGAGATTGGTTCAACATTCCTATTGCAGGCTGACTCAGGGCCCCCTCCCACACTATTTTTCAGGTACACTGATGACTGTATCAGGACCATTTGCTGCTACCATCCTGAAATGAAAAAAGTGATCAATTTTGCTCCAATTACCACCTGTAAAAGGTGGACTCAATTACACCTGTACGACCTCTGATTCTTCATTTCCGTTCCTTAATTTCTCTATGTCTATTTCAGGTATAGATGTCTGTGATGTTCATTACAAACCAACCAACTCCTTGAGTCACCTCGATTACATTTCCTCACACCCAGTTTCCTGTACAGACTCCTGTGCATTTTCCCAGTTTCTCTGTCTCCATCACGTGTGTTCCAAGGATGCCACTTTCCATAGCAGTGATTCAGACAGGTCTCAGCTTTTCCTCAACCACTCTCCCCACTGCAGTGGACAGGGCCCTCAAACCGTTTCTGACCTATTTCCCACATGTCTACCATCATTCCGTCCCCATCCCTCCAAGAATCAAGACACGGTCCCCCTTGTCCTCAGTTTCTACGCCCACCAGCCACACATTTTAAAGAAACTCCAACTCCTGACAGCATGCCACAGGGAGCATTTCCTTCGTAACATCCCATTCCATGCTCTATATACACCAACATCTGAAATCCCTTCCTGTGCAATTACACAATTGTAACATTTGCTGTTTTACATTTCCACCACCCACCCCCCCCCCCGCAACCCCTCGCTGTCCAAGAGCCCAAACACACTTTTTCAATTAAACAACAATTCACTTGTACCTCTTTCGATCTAGTTTACCATATTTGCTGTTCAGTCTCCTCTACAATGGGGAAGCCAAACGCAGACTGAGTTACCACTTCCACTTTGTCCACAAATGTGACGTTGACCTTCCAATCGTTTGCCATTTTAACAGAATTTTGCTCTCATGTTCAAACTTCTACCCAAGGTATCCTGTCAATACTGGAGGAATAGCACCTCATTTTCCATTTAGCTGCATTATAGCCTTCTGAACTCAACACTGATGTCACCATTTTCAGACCATGGATCCTGTCCTTCATGTCGCATGTTGTGTCTTCAGGGTTTTGCTTTCAGTAGAACTGACCTATATTCTGTTATTAACACTTAGTCAGAACCTGATTCTTTTCTCTACAACATTACCATTGACTTTTCCTTATTTTTTTTCTGTGACTAATCTTAGCTGCCCTCTAACCTTCTCCCGTTCTCCTCCTCTTTTCTATTTGCTCGTCCTCCCCGTTTTCTACAGTATATTACTCATCACATTTCCAACTATTTCTTCAGTTTCGAAAAGGAGATATATTGGTCTCAAAATATTAACACTTTCTCTCACCACAGATGCTGCCAGACCTAGTTATTTCCAGCACTTTCGTTTTTATTTGAAATGTCAACATGTTGTTTTTACTATATCAAGACTACTGCCTACATCAAAAAGATTTTTTAAAGTTTTTTTAATTTACTGGCGGCAGGCATAGTACATGAGGATTTGGTGCAAATTTTCTTTTGTTGTAACAAGGTAGCGCTGAGGAATAGGAGAGAAGAAAAATAAAAAGACAATGCACTTGAAATATGGCTGTTAAGGAAAATAAAAATCAGAAACTACAGGGTTAAGAAATGTCATTCTTTTAAAAAAAGGCAAACAGGAATATAATTTATTTAACCATATACTCCTTCCCAATTTGGCAGTTTCTCATTTATCAATTCTGTCAGCTTGATCAGGATGTTCCATACTCAAGCCTTGCCTATATAGAGAGAGACACACAATTATCACACACAAACGTCTTGGATTATCAAACAACGTTAACAAAAAGATTAGATTAACACAGCAGTTATTAATCTGTTTAGCTTTAACCTAAATCACCAAATGATATGGCACACTGTCCAACTTGCATCTCTCTTGTTAGCACGGCTTTGATGTATGTGATCTGACAAGGCAGGCTGTTATGGGCCGTCTGCATCACTGTCACCATGACAACAGTGAAAGACAATCCATGATCCCAGACCTTGGTCACACGTAACAGGACAGCTTATCTGCCCAGGACCACTGGTTCTAATGGGAAGAGAGTAATTACATTCTTCCCTGTCAAAACCTCCTCTCTCACATGTAGCACTTATGTTCATGTTTAAGGTGCAATCTGCTAGCTTTCTCTCTCCAAATAATAAATAACAATATTGCAATTACAAAATTGAATAAACATGCTAAAATTCAAATTATAATGCTTCCCTGTAGAATTACTGAAACTGAGGTCTACTTGACCCTAATTTAACCTCAGCCTCAATCTACTTTAAAACAGAAGCAAGCGCTTAATTTAGGTGGAGGTGAGGGATCTGTCAGGAACATACCTTCAGTTATTAACAGAATGGATGAAAGCAAATGGCTGCAATATGTTCTGATTTAGATTTTACAAATACAAAACACACAATTAGCTGAAAGGATATTTGCTTCATAAGAACATAGGATCTGTCCACACCTTCAATATATGTAATGGGACTGTACTTTAGTGTATCTCCATCAATTTTTTAAGAACCAAGGGGGTGCTTCTGCAAAAATCACAGAAAACGGAAGGAGGTCCAGAGACTAACAAAAGGTTTGCAACAGTAACCCTTTGCAATTTTTTCCATTGGGTAGAACGTACAGCACGAGACAGCGCAATGCTTCCAGCTGCCCATTACCCTGTAGCAAGGAGGTTTTCCAATTATCTACTTGTATAAAGTATTATACAGTGTCATACAGAGCTGGGAGGTCCCAGTGTAACAATTCTGCGATTCTGTGACTTGATGCAGGAACAGTGTCAAATTAGTCAACCTCAGCTGGGATGTTGGTAGCAGCATAACAAACAGTCTCAGGGGGTCAAAGCAGGAAACCAGGTGTGGCAGTGGGTGGGGGGGGGGGGGTGGGGGGTGGGGGGGGGGGAGGCGGGTGCAGTAGGGAATGAAAAAAATTCAGCCACAACTCATACTCTGGATTGCTATGCTGTCGCTGTTGAAAAAAGTGTATGTATGAATTGAAAGGCCAAGTGGCTTGTTTCTGTCCTATAGTGTTTAGTTGTACCGTAGGAGCATCAACAAAATAAAAGAAAAAAATAGTAAAAACAGTGAGTTGCAACCTACTAGCTACTTGCATACCATTGGAAGTTGTGATTCATTTATCAACTCAAAATTTGAGCGTATCATCTGTACCAAATTAACTTTCCTTAGGATAAGATGTTAAAGCCTGATTTACTGGTTATGGTCTACGCTGTTGAACTGTCCGCTGACATTTGGTCACTAGGCTTGCACCTAAAAATTAGTCCCTTGGCAAGGTTACATATGCACAGGCATCAGCTGGCTCGCAAGTAGCGGGAAAGAAAAATGGAAATTATGGGAGAACCAAAACAGCAAAATTTGGTAGCATGGCATTACAACAGTCCATTGGAATGTCCTGCCATAAAAAAGGTGCACGATACAGATTCATAACCATTCTTCTCCTGCCCCCTTGACTGAATCCTGTAATGAAGAAAATTGAGGTGAGGGAAGAGTGACCAACGAACAGGTCAACCAATCGCACTCTCGGGCAAGATTTGTTAACATGTCATCCACCAGCTCCCAAGTAAGGATTAATTAAGAAAAAAAAACACACACACACCCTGGCATATATATATCCTGTCAAATACTCCCACTAAAAGGTTCCTGTGTTCACATTCGTAATGGAAAACCAGTTTGTGACAACAGCAAATCACCCAACTGGAGGTGTTACAGTTTCAGCAAAGTAACATAGATAGCATCCATTTAAAAATGTGGACAAAGGGCTCTGTACTAAAAATAACCAAAAATAATGAAGTGCACAACTATAAAATAAGATTGAAAATAGCACCTGTATGACCTCTTACAACTCCCTGCCCCTCTAACCTTGTTTCACTTGAGGACTCCTAATGGGCAAACAAATAGGAAGTCAATCACATGTGACTATTTTTCTTCAGGATAATATTTTACTTAATAACAACAATTCATCAGTCCTGGATAGTGGTGACTCAGGAAGGAATGCTGATCTGGATAGCAGAAGAATTCCCTTTCTCTCTGAGCAGAGCCAAAGCACTTTTAGGTAAACAATTAATCAGGTCTGAACTTAGTCTTATTCAAAGGAAGGATCATTTAGTATCCATAATAAGCTCAAATTTTGAGGTATTAATTGAATCACACCTTCCAATGGGTATGCAAGTAGTTAGTAGTAAAAACAATGAGTTGCAATCTTTTTCTTCTATTTTATTGATGCTGCTATGGAATAATTAAACACTATAGGGCAGAAACAAGCCACTTGGCCTTTCAAGTCTGGCCCAGCGCTTTGCTCTGAATCAGTAATTCAGTCAAACTCCACTCTCCTGATTATGTTGCATAGATTTTCCTCTGTTTTAAGCCACAATCTAATTCAATATTAAAAGGGTAGTATATATGTGGACTATGAGTCAACAGTGACTTTTGACAGAATTTCTGCATTTTTCCAGTTCATTTTGTAGTAAGCCCAAAAACCTATGTACAGTACATACCGTCTAACTGTATAATATCACATTTTCAGACATTAAGTGGCTTCTAGCACTTAATTGACTTTTTTAGTAATCAACTTGCTCTTGCAGTCTTTCACAGCTCTTCTCCTAATTATCAATTCTCCTCTGAAAGTGTCAATATTCATTTCTCTTCACCCACCCAAGTCTGAACCATCCATATGGATGTAATAGATTCCTCTAAAACACCATTCACTAATCCAATCCAGCCAGACAAACTTTTCTTTACTTTTAATCTTTGTTTCTTATAGTCTATACATCACATTCAGCTCGATTTCATTTACTTCCTATGTGCCATTATCACTTCCCTTTTAATTCACAGGATGAGGGTAATGCTGGCAATGCCTATATTTATTGTGCATCACATTTTCTCTTAACAAGATGGTAATGAGCCAAAAGGGTCCTGACCCAAAACATCAACTTTCCTGTTCCTCTGATGCTGCCTGGCCTGCTGTGTTCCTCCAGCTCCACATTTCGTTACCATTTTCTAGAGCTGTTGCAATCAGTGTGATATTTATTAAACGTTTTTTAGTACTTTGCTATTCGTCAGGAGTAACATATAGCCTAGATCAGGTAAAGATGGCAGATTTCCATCCTTCAGGAGGTTTGCTAAGCATGAGGTTTTATAACAACCTGGTAATTTTAGTCTCTATTACTGAAATCCATTTCTATATTAGAAATATTTAAATTACATGAACATGAATTCCTCAACTATCATGGATACTGGGATCTTAACATGTATCCCTATAATCACTTACTCAGGCACAAGTTGTCAACAAGATAATGGCTATTCTACCATACCTTAATACGGTACCCTGTTGCATCACTAAGTTAAAGGATCTATTGAATGCTTTTAAAAAACCTAACAAAATAAATCCAGTACAACTCCTTCATCTCTACTGCTCTACTATTTCTTCAAAAGCATTCTCTAAGGGTGATCTATCCTTTTAGAAATCTAATCGGATTTGCCCCAGTTGACTCACATTTTGCCAACTGCTCAGTAATTTCATTAAGTAATAGATAGCTGTAGATAGTGATTGGACCTTGCTACACCCATTTAATGGGTGTGAAATGGTTGCAACAAGAGCCAATTTTGTCTGCTAATGTTCTGCTTCAAAAGAATATGTAAAAGACACATCTTGACATTGGTTAGACTATTTTACATGTGTCCCTGACAGCCATCTCAAATAGTTCCTGGAACAATTTACATTCTGCTCTAAACTGCAAAATTTCACCAATGTTCTCTCAATTCCCAAAACTGGATTATACATGAGAATGTACTGTAGAAATTCCTTTAAGAAGCAGATTACTCTGTAATGTTGTCATATCCCCAGCAAAATATGAAAGATGCCTGTATTCAAATAGGCTCAATCCAATCTTCTTTCACCTTTGGAACATTACAGGGCTAGTTTATATATGGTCCTGTAAAATGTGCCTGACACAGGTATACAATAAGAGGGAAGCTTGGATCTAACACTGGCATAACAACTACTCACATCTCACAAAATGTTGCTATTGTGTTTTAAGTATGGCACTCTAGGGTCTCAACAAAATGAGGTGGGAAAATATAATGGTACTAAAGATTCATACTCATAAATGCTGCAAATATATGTTTTTACCTTTTCTTGCAAATTATTCCCATTCAGCGAAATGTAATAACCCATTTGGGTGCCATGGATACCTCACTCAAGTGAGTATTCTTAACATCTGAGCCCAAAACAGAGTGCTGTTGACTAGTTGTTGAAGACAGAACATGTCTTTCCTCTCAAGTAGCACAAAAGATCCAAGGGCATCATTTCAAACGGGAACACAGGCCTTTTCTCTAGTGCCCTGCCTATTATTTATCCAACAAACAACATCACAAAACACAGTTCATTAGGCCATTACCTCATCGCTGTTTGTGGGATCTTGTTGTGTTAACACTGACTGCCATGTTTCTTACATTGGAGATAACAGCTCACAAGTGGTCTTCCTTAGCTGACGTGTGCTTTGAGAAGACCTGAGATAATGAAAGGCACTATACAAATGCAAGCTCTTTAGAACTGTTTTTCACAAAGGTGGAGTTACCAAACGGCTGTACTGACCTCTTTCAGCGACTGATGTATGCCTGCGTGACCAAACCGTTAGACCAAGTCTAGTGGCTGTTATTAGAACACTGATCGGTCATTTATCAGGGCTGTTTCTACAATTGGTGGCCAAGTCCTGTAAATCCCAGTGCAGGCTACCATTAGACAGCGTGATGATATAACATCTAGATCTAAGCATATGCTGGGCCATGAAAATAACAGCTAAGCACCGATACTTTGGGTAATAGATACTGAATCTCAATGATGGGTGTTGAGTAGGAATGGGGAAGGATGGAGACACACCAGTTGGGAGTCAGGTGCTTTACTAATACGGTGGAGCTAATGTCAAGAGGCCATTGTGATAGATTCCTCAGCGATTGGTAACATAGAATAGCAGCTGCACAGGCCTCCAAGTAGCTCAACTGCTGGAGTAGCTCTTTACTGAGCTTACCATGAACCCAGGAACAGCTCTAACAGGTGTTGAGGCCCCCACAAAAAGAAAAGGGAGAAAATAAGTTTGATAGGGAAGTATGTGAAACAAGTAAATAAAAAGCGAGCCGAAATTCTAAGCAACTTCCTCCTTCTATTTTCACTTTTGCAAACTGTCTAGGCTCAAATTTAACCTCGCACCATTAATCCTGATATTTCGCTCAGCTTCACTGAATGAAACCATCTGTCATGTCTCCTTTTGAGCACGCACAGTGTGCAGAGGAGCTTAACTGAGATGAAGGTGCCCATATCCTCTGGTATGCTTCTGTAGCACAGTTTCACCTACAGGAAGGAGACAGGTCCAGCAAACAATATCAGAGGAGTTGTGTTTCACAGGGATCAGTAGCACTGAGTCCTTTCTCAACTTGCATTCCACCAGACAGGAGTACAAAATCAACAGCCCTGCCCATTTCCAGTCTCTAATCAGTGCTGGTTCTATGGTATTCTCAGAACAGAGCAATTTCAAAGAATTTTCCAGCTGAATTCAGAATCAGGTCACCCTTAGTAGAGATTACACAGGGCCTGATTTACAGGTAAAACTTGACTTTGGGTCAGAATGTAAAATGATTAGCAGTGAATTAGCAGACTTTTTTTATATCTCTGCTAGGTTTTATTAAACTTTAAGTCAATGGAAATAAAAACTGGGGGAAAAATAAACAACTGATTCACTGAATCTGATATTGATGCAAAACAACGTCCAGGCCACTGAGCTAGATTTGATTTGGCATGAAGTTATCAAAATAGTCGACTTTTTTTTTGTTACACAAAACGGAGTAATTCAATTCATTCCAAAAGGAGTCGGACTTAGTAGCACTTCTGGATCTGAATATCGAGAGAGAGTGCCAGAACAAGACAGCTAAAGGGACTGCAGAGCAGTCTAGCTGAGGAGTGAACACAGCACAGTGGGCAATGATGATGAATGGTGATACGACACAGCGTAGCTGACTGAGGAACAAAGCCTGTACATTAGTACAACAGACCTGTGCAGTAGGGAGGTCGGTTAGGCCAGTTGGCTGCACAGCTGGTTTGCAATGCAGAGTGGTGTCAACAGGATAGGTTAAATTCCCACACTGGCTGAGGTTACCGTGAAGGACTCTCCTTCTCAACCTCTTCCCTTGTGTGGTGACCCTCAGGTTAAATTAATACCAGTCAGCTCTCTCTCTAATACGAGACTAGCTCCATGGTAGTACAGTACCATATAATATGTATGGTACAGTATGATAGACCTGACTGAAGAGTGAGGATAAAACAGCAGCCTGAAAACAGGGTTGAGGGACTGACAGGGAACAAATATTTTACAGTCAGAAGAACGGTGGGCTGAACGATATCGTGGAACCCGGCTGCAGCTGCTGAAATGGTGAACCTGACACACCAGCTGAAGTGCTAGTACAGAATATTCTTCAGTGAAACAACACTGATTCTTCCATATCACTGTTGTTGAATATCATTTAAATGCAGGCCACTACAATTCTAATCTTTATTGGTCCCAATTAAGTGCTTGTTTAATCCCCTAAGCTATTGCTCCAACATCACACTGCTGAATTTCCAATCAACAAATCACCCTGTTCAACCACAGAACAGTCACAGCGTGCCATGCACCACCGGCGAAAGAACAAGTTTCCAAATTCAACCATGCCACAAAAAGTGTACAGTTAAAAGGCACTCCATTCCGAATATTCTTATTGAATTTTTACAACTGCCTGCAAGGGACCCAAAAGCGCAAGGATCCTTGATACTTCTTCACTTGAAAATTGGTTAGTTTGAGGTGAAGATATTGGAATAAAAGGGATGGAATGTTCATGTTTAAAGGAAGGAGGGGTGGTGGAAAGCTGAATTTTAGTTAAAAAGGCATGGCACAGATAGAAAATACCTGACATTCCAAATTGATATAAATTCCACAGTAGACCCAGATGGCTAAATCCTATAGGTCATTCTGGTTGAGGCAGTGGTTCTTCAATAACTTTAAAAAAAAAAGACAATTGCAATGTGTTTCCACTCATTTCATATAAGCAAGACCAGCCTATTCACCCACTTGAGCCTGTTCCACCACTAAATCAGGTTATGCCAAATAGATCCCACGGTAAGTTTCCAAAACAAGAAATGGAGTTATTCGTGGTGTCCTGGTCAATAGTCATTCTGTAGAAAACATCACAAAAAATAGGTTTTTTTTGTCTGTTACCATAGAATACTGTTTATGTGAACTTGTGTGAAAATTGTGTGCAAAAGCAACTACACTTTAAAACTACTTAACTGACCCTAAAGCACTTTGAGTCGTGCCAGGAACAGATTAAAAAAGTAGACACTGACACACAAGATCTAGCACTGGGTCTCTACTCCTGAGTAAGGTAATTCATAAAAGTGTCCACAATTCTATTTATACAACACTTCCAGCATAAGAAAATAGCCCAAGTTACTTCATAGAACCATTGTCAAACAGTTGACACCTGTTATGATCTCAGCTGATGGTAATATGGGATAAGTCAGATCCTAGGATGAATCCTGGCTTAATAGACCACAAGTTTTAGTTTTGTAATCTAGTTGTCAGGGTGGTCAGTCACTGAATATTCACTCGATGCTGTCAATGAACTTTTAACTCAAAAAACAAGTCTAAAGCACAAAAGAGAAATAAACGAGATGGAAAGATCTCAAGATAAACAGCAAAAAAAAAGTTCAACCCTTTTCACCACAATATCCTTTACAGACACTCAACTCCAGTGAAGTGTCATTCCTATTTTCATCTAAGTTCTTACTCAACTGACAAGGTCCCAAGTGTCTCCTTTTAGCAAATTTCTACACATTCACGAGATGTAATTCTATTCCGTCTCCCCGGAACACAGACACAGGCTAACTCACTGACATTTCTTACTGATCTCCAAGGGGTTGCTAAAATAGCTTAGTTTCCTATTGAGTTCTGAAGACCTAGATTCAGCCAAAACTGAAAAGCCCTCCCGCTGGCATTGATCATTTCTACTGAAGTCATACGACACCAGTAACGTTCTGAAAGCTTGAGATTTCAAATAAACCTGTTGGACTATAACCTGGTGTTGTGTGATTTCTGACCTTGTCCACCCCACTCCTACACTGACACCTCCACATCATCTCTACTGAACTGTAACCTGCTGCTGGTTTCTGGCCCCTGATTCTGTGGGTCATAAATTACTCAACCTAATAGATACTTCAGCAATTATCACACCTAGTAGCTTCGCTAGTCATTTAGCTTAAACTACGTGATTTATTGGAAATGTTCTTTTGACTTGCCGGTTTAAAAAAAATTTTAGCCCCTTCAAAAAAGATGTCACCTTCACGGAATTAATAAACAAAAGAATTACCTCCATTTTAGATTGCAAATTTCCAAATAATAATAATACATCATAAACTTTCATCACACACCAATCCAGAAAAAGATACTTGGACGAATGGCTAAAAGTGTGGTTGAGTGTATCTTTGGGCTATGGGATTAGAACAGTTAGATGTTTTTGACCAGCTCATAGCCAATAGGTCAAAGGGTACTTTTCTATGCTTCAGACCTCTATGTCCCGATCTCAGCGGAGTGTTTTAAAAGGAGGAAGTTCCAGAACTTGGGTGCTATGCAGCTGAAGGCATTGCTGCAAAATGGAGTAATTAAAATCAGGAATGTGTGAGAGACCAGAACTGGCTAGTGCAGAGGGTTGTAGGGCTGGAGAGGCCTGTTGAAAATGGCACGGATGAGGTCATTCAGGTGATCTGTAGACAAGAGAATTTTAAAGTCAGAGTTGACAAACTGGAAGCCAATACAGGTTGTTAAGAACCACAGAGGTAATGGGTGAATGGGACTGACTGCTAGTTATACAGGGACAGCAGAGTTTTGGAACTGAGGTTTATAAAGATAAAGCAATAAAACCAGGTGTGGAAAATCCTATCTGACTAGATGATGAATAAATTGGAGGATGATAATGTGGTCAAACATGTGATTACTGAAGTCTGTCATAAAGATGTTACTTGTTATTTGATAAAAGTTAATGCAGTACTGTCGCAAGGGAAGAAACCTGATTGAAAGGGTTAAAGCATGCAGTTGATACTGTTTTGGAAGATGATATCACCTTCAAAGATGTTGGTGAGGTAGGTGGGGAGTGGTTAGCGGTGGGTGGTGGCTACCAAGGAAAGAGTTTTATTAGTAATGTTTTTTTCTCGAGAGGGCGATGATAGCATATTTGAAGGGAGGTTTGCAGTACGTGAGGAGAAAGAATGGTCAATAATATCTGCTAACATGGGCTCAACAAGGGAAAGCAGTAGTCAGCCATTCAGTAGAAATAGGGCTAAGGGAGCAGGATCTCCGAGAGAACATTAGAGGAGTTATGATAGAAACTAGGGAAAGATAAGAATTCAGAGATCAGACGAAGGTTGGGGGTGGGGTGAGATCCTGAGGGGGGATATTTGATTTGGTGAACTAAAGGGAAGGGAAGGGAAGGGAAGGGAAGAGAAGGGACTGGCACAGGAAGCCGATACATGGTCCCAATATTGCTCCTCGAATCTTTCTTTAATTGCACATACATCACTTATTGGCCATGCAGCTTATAGTACTATACTTACTGGGCACATTTCTTATCCTGCATAAAGCCTGTCCTTGGGTTACGGGTTCTTACAGTATTGCTGTAGATATTGTTCAACAGGTCATTACAGCACCCAACTTTAAAAGATAAACTTGCCATTGTTCCAGAGAACCACAGGGCTGCTCTCAGTACAGATGGTGAGCTTAGCCTGAGGGTCACTATGCCTCAGGTGTGGGGGGACCGGCATTGAGGTTGCGAAGGCCTGCACAGGAAGTGAACCTGCACTATTGGAATCACTCTGCATGACAAACCAGCTGCCCATTGGTACTGTACAGGACAATAACACTGGGCCATGGTCTTAGAAACTACAGTTCAGTATTTATAATACAGTGACTATTTGGTTTGTATTATTCTTCAATTGGAGCTTTCCACATTCATTCCATCCTTCAGTCTTTTCTTCCCAAATTCTTTTAATCTCTTGTTTTTCCAAAAACTTCATCTGCCTCAATCCGAAAAAAAAATGTTCATTTACCTGTACTGCCATCTAGCCATCTCTTTATCAAAACTGGTACAGTGCCTTTAACACTTTGAACCTGGATTTGTTTTTGCAACAAGTCTCTCTGAGACACATTATCAAACACTTTCTGAAAATCAATACATCGTACACTTCCTTTATTTAAACACTTTTGTAGTTTACTCAAAGTTCAAATCAGTGAAACATTGTCTGTTCTTTTGGATTCAGGCTGATCATCCTCTGTTAGCTCACATCTTTCTACATGTTTGCTAATCGACCTTCAATTTCCTGTCTCTTCAAGGAAGAGGTGTATAACATTCACTATCCTCCAGTATTTTGGCACAATTCCAGTTTCCAAAGTTGTTTTTGAGGAGAAAATTAAGGTAACATTGTAATCTTGTAAGCAAGGACTATACCTAAATTTAAAAGGGAACTGGATAGCTGGATAAATAGAACGATGTTAAGTGATCTGACAAAAGAGCTGAAAAATAAAAGGTAAAGAGTCAACATAAAGAAAGACGAAATGCACCTGTTGGCTTGCTTTTTGTGTAATAATTTCTACGTCAGTACAGTACTGTCAAATGCTAGACTAGAAATAACCTTACTGTGTTAAATACTAGGACCCGATAAACAGGGAAGTAATATTAGTGCTTTTCCAGTAGTAAACATTACTAATATTTAGTACTGGCTCAAAGGTCCTTGCAACATGCGCTGTATTAACTTTCAGTACAAGGTTGTGGGCCTGTATAGAACTCTACAGAACCCTAGCTAGGATTAGTACAAGTACTGGTTCATATTTCTATATAAAATGAACTGATCTTATTTTCCTGTTCTAATTTTCAGAACATAGATTAATCCATGAATGTATACAAAAACTACTACAAATAATATATTATTTTCTTATAAGCACTGCAAAGATTTACATAGGATGAGCTTGCTACGTAAGAAACAATTGAAGCACTATTCATGTCACCTGCAGTCTGGCATTCCCCAGGAGAGGCTGGAGTTTAAAATCATAACTCTAGCTACAGTACTTCAATTTTTTTTTAGTTGTATAAAATGTATGTTCAAACACGGCCCTTTCACCTCAGAGATCAGGACTGAAAATCCAATCATACAGCTGACCTTCAACCCCTGTCTCAGCTGACCGTCTTCAAGTCAGCTCTGTCTGGCTTTGGGCAAAGAAAAACGTAGCAGGAAAGAAAATGCACTTGCACCGCTATCTGAAAGCCTAGGAGAGTCAAGGAAGTTACTTATAACCAGAGAATGTTGATCAAGCAATTACTACCAATGGAAGAAAGGACCTTTTGACCTAGAATGCAGAGACGGATGTGTCTTTTGTTAACAATGGGCTCGAGTTTGTTTTGTAGGTACTGAAGAGGTTGTTTTCCCTGGCTGGAGAATCAAGAACATGGGGGCACTGCCCACTGAAACATGTCTTAATCAATTAAGCCTGAGATGAGGAGGCATTCCTTCAGAGGCTTGTTAATCTTCAGAATTATCCATCTCACACAATGTGGTTACTCCATCATTAATGCATATTCAGAAGTACTTGATCTCTCAGGGAATTAAGGGTGCGTAGAACAGACAGAAAGTTGCAGATCAGCCGTGATTGTACTGAATAGTAGCGTGCCTCAAGAGGACAACGGTCTACACCAGTTCCCTCTACTTACATTCTATTACCTTGGGCATGAAGTATTATCTGTGCTCTATAAGCAACATACATACTCTTTTCTGCACTCCACTCAGAAGATGCTTAATGCCTAAGCGATAAAGACAAAAATCTACCTCAGAATACTGACTCTTAAAATCCTATTCCTAAAACGTGGCAAGCTTCGAAACGAATCCAGATCCCATTAGGTAGCAAAAATCTCAAGACATCTACATTTTCACACAAGAAGGTCAAGAAAACTGAACCAACAACTTGCACTTGTTACTGCTAACACAAAAATATCCAAGGACAGTATACAAGAATATTATGAAAATCTGTTTGATTTGCAGTCGCAAAATCTTTTTCTTTTTGGATTGTCATCTTCATTCACAAAAGTACAGGTGCAAACTCAGGGTTGTGTTTTTACTAAAAGAGCATTAAAAGATTATGGTAAAGACAGGCGGAGTATTTCATTAACATTTTTGTTTACTGCCTCCTTTGTTTCAGTGAGATGCTAAAATCTCATACAGACCCCAGGAATGTGCCTTCCCACAGCGCCAGCTTAGTTTGCTAAATAACATTCTCATCTCAGAGACAGAGACAAAGTTGTGGGTTTCAACTTCTGCCTCACGATGTAACTTCGAACTGACATTCAAGTACAGCAGTGAGAGTGTGTGGCACTGTCAGAAAGGCTACTGAGACTCAATCTGCTGATTCTGTTGGCTTAGGTGGCATCATAGATCCCTTGGTGCTGTTGAAAAAGCTGAGTATTCTCATCCCGCCACATCCGTCAACCAACCCTATCAAAAGCAGCTTAATTGGTCATGCATCTCATTACCTTTTGTGAGTGGGGGATACAGTTTTGCACAAATGGACTGTTACATTTGACTAAATAAATATGCAATACGTTGTTTTTGAAGATTCAGTGATGCTAGAGAAGGGTGTGGTCAGGATATGATCAAACTATATGCCTTTACTGTGCGTAAAAACAAGGACTTTTTTTTAAAAAAGAGAATGCCTCAAAGTCGTCAGTGATGTTGAACACAGATGGTCTTCAAATAAGTGGGTCTATCTTTGACTTAATGCAGTCCTGATAGTCCACAGCTAAGCCTCAACAGTAACTTTAAGTGCTGTGTGAGAATCATGGTGACAGATCCTACCACAGTAGCAACACTGTTTCTGTTCTGATGAATTATCTCTCCCCTGGGTTTTCAACTAACAATTACTCCACACAAGTAGGAGAGGATGAACATAATAATGTGCAGTCTGGAAATGGGGATATTTTAAGTGCTTTGCTCTCTAATCACCTTCATCTTTAAATAATCAAATTTTCTTTTCACCGTCCTCTCCCTAAAGTCCTAACTCTTGCAGAAGTACAATTCATTGAAAATCAACACCACTCTGGCACCTCAAGAACGTTTAAACTGACAGCGAGTGGGGACTGATTATTTAGCTCTGCAACATCACAACAACTCTGGCCACACCTTATTACGTCCTGCAATAAATGCCTGAGCGGAGGAGCAAAACTGCTGGATGAGGCAAAAGAGACAATTTGACTCTGATCGGGATGCAAGCCCCAGAGTTCTAGAGTTACAGAAGAATCATAAAATCCTAGAATACCTACAGTATGGAAGCAAGCCATTCAACCCATCAAGCCCACACTGACTCTCCGACGATCAGTCCACCCAGATCCAACCCCCTACCCTCTCCCTGTCACCCTGCATTTCCCATGGCTAACCCATCTAGCCCGCACACCACTGAACACTACAGGGCAAATTCAGCATTGCCAATCCACCTAACCTGCCCATCTTCGGTCTGTGGGAGGAAACTGGAAGATCCAGAAGAAACCCAAGCAGACACGGAGAGAATGTGCAAACTCCACACAGACAGTCGCCCGAGGGTAGAATCAAACTGAGGTCCCTGGCACTGTGAGGCAGCAGTGCTAACCACTGAGCCACCATGTGTCCCACTGCATTTCTCCACTTTCAGTCAAAAGGAACCGAGCCTGGGATGATCAAGGGCCAACTCTGCTTCAGTCTTTGAACTCTCACCTTTGAGTCATGAAAGTTGTGGGTTCAAGCCCCACTCTTCAGCCTTCAGTGCAAAATACAGCCTGACACTCCAGTGCAGTACTGAGGGATTACTGCACTCTCTGAGCTGATTTTTTTTTGATTAAGATATTAAAACAAGGTCCTCCACGTTTACCTGAGAAAGTATGCAAGATTCCATAAGGAAGAGGAGTGGAGTTCTACCCAGGTTCCTGGCCCAATATTCAGCCCTCAAACAACATCACCAGAAAACTGACTACCTAGATACTATAGCAATGCTGTTTATGTGATCTTGTTACGTAGAATGTGCCTACCACACCTCCCATAGGAGTGCATTAATTGTACTATGGAAGTACTTCATTGGCTATACTACATGTTGGGATATCCTGTGGTCTTGAAAGACTCCATATAAATAAATATTTTTGACATGGTTAGAGAGATAGTAGGAACTGCAGATGCTGGAGAATCTGAGATAACAAGGTGTAGAGCTGCATGAACACAGCAGGCCAAGCAGCATCAGAGGAGCAGGAAGGCTGA
>JAHRHZ010000217.1:1782818-1794926 GCA_024137785.1 Ginglymostoma cirratum | reverse complement strand
AAAAAAACTAGACAGAAACCAATTAGGTGAAAGAAAGAGTAAGTCAGAAATTGACTGAGAAAGATTGTAAATTGGGGTGAAGCAACTGGGATACAGTCACAGGATTTATTTCCCGAGCCACAGCAAGATGTGAATGTTTAAAACTGGAAAACTTTTAATTAGGGGACATTCACTTAACCATTGGGCTAAGACTGTATATCTGTGTGCGTGATCAAGTAATTATGAGTTAATCTGTGGGTGGGTGAGTGGGCGAGAGACAGACAGAGAAAATCTGTGATTACAAGCGGGTCTGTTTAAGTACAAATTGGCAGGTAGCATTTATCAGAAGGACAAAAATGAAATCAGCACAAGTAATACTGAAGAGTCCAGTCACGGATGGCGTGAAACAGAACCTCTTAGACTTTGAACAAATGAATTAAAATGTGAGGATTACATTGAGGTAAGCATTATTTTTGTGAAGTAATGCAAACAGTATCCTACGTCGTTCCACGGTTTTAAAATGGAATCAATGGGGATTTTCTGAAGGAAAAGGACGTGCTAAAGTGGGAAATGCTACATTCAGTCCTAATGGTTCTTCTTCAAAGAAGTGCTGGCAAGAAGAAATCAAACACAACACACCCGGAACACTCTAGCTCACATTCTCCCACTGGTTAAGTGCTGCTGGCTATTTTTCCAAAAGCTGTCAGCTCTTGTCTGAGATACTTGGAAAATTTCAAAGTCAAAAGGTGCAGTCTTTTAAAGATGGACTTGAGTTTTTTGTTAAAAAAAAGTGTCGTAGTATCTTGGAGGTGTGGCTTGTTCAGAAAAAACCAAAGATAACACTGTGATCTTTTCATGAATATTTTTAATTTTGGGTTTTACTTCCCTATTTATCCACCACCTTTTGTTTTCTCCTACTTTTCTTCAATTCTACATTTTGATTCCTACTGTAGTCCTTTAATCACCTTATTTAATTTTATGTTGTTTTTCATTCTTTTCCATGTACTTCAATTCCACTTCTATGCCACATTCCCATGTATCATGAAGAAAATTAAATCCTGCTAGCATTTGCACACACTCTTTGCTCTGGATTTAATCGCTAAGAGATTAGCAACTGCAACATTTTCTTGACATATAAAAGGTCAATACATTGGCCCTGCAATCCCAGTAGGAAGCTGCACTCGATGATCAGATCCTTCAGCAATTGAAATTCCAGGCGGTGAATTGGGAATATCATGCAAGAAGCATCCCTGCAAAATATTAAAGTATTGTGGATGCAATTTGTTCCCACAATGTAAGTAAGCCTAGTGACAACTTGTGGCGATGCAGAAAATGTGCAAGGGATAAAGACGAGAATCTGGATGGAGTCAGCAACCCCAATTTTTGGCTAGAAGGTTGGAGACATGCCCAGCCCTGCCTTGCTGTCACTGGAAGCCAGGACCAAGATTTTATCATTGTAAGGCAATTACTGGCAGTCAACCTTTCTGCCTCTCTCAGGTAGGATGCCCCACCTCTGCTAATTGCTGGCCAGAGAGCTGGCAGCTTATCAATCCCAGCAGTGCTATCAGAGGTGGTGGCAACTGCTGGGACTGCAGCCATGTGGAGGCTGTACATGCAGGTTAAGTTAAAGACAGGTTTGAGATTCACCCAATCAGAACAGTTAGGCCCTGGCGAGAGCCAAGCAGAATGGTTCCACCTTTCGGGCAGGGCGATAGAAAGCCCTGTTTACTAAAGTGGCTGCACAGATGTTGGGTTTTCATTCCAGGTTGCAGTAATGGAAGTCTTCATTTTGAAAAATATAATAAGACATAAATCCATTACATCCTACCACACTCCCCATGTCAAGTGAAGCCCTGTACTCAACCTGCATGGTCTCCACAAACTCCCTACACCTACACCACTGTACTCCCCTTCCATATGCTCCATGCTAAAATATGATCCTCTACCAATCACCCATGCCCTTTTATGCCAATTTTGTGCCAACCCACACTCCCAACAACCATTTGCCTTTATGCCCAGCATGCCGCCTCACATAGATTTCACATGAGCAGACCTCAAGACACATGCAAAGATGAGACAAGGTAAAATTCTATTTAATAGATACATGGCAATAGGCACATGGATTGGAAAGGTTTAAGGGATATGGGTCAAACGATGAAATATGGGACCAGTTCAGTTTAGGAAACCTGGCTGGCATAGACGAATTGGGCCAAGGGGTCTGTTTCTGTGTAATATAACTCTATAGCTGTGTATTGCAGATTTTCTCATACAATGAAATTACAATGAGGAACAGTCAGATTACCACAATCATAGTTTCAGGTTAAGTTGTCAGCTATTCCCACTGCCCGAATTAGAAATCCAACAGTAGGAAGCCAGAGAAAAGCCGAGGTTCCAGACCAGTAACTCTGGACAGTCCGAATGTGTGCATGCCTGTCATACAATGGCACTAAACAGAGTGGAATTAGGCAATGCTAGAGAATACAGTCACGGGTAAGCCATCAATCAACATCAAGATTTCGCTGTGAAAGGATGTTCAAACACTGCAACAAAGGCTAAGCCTGTGAGGATGTTAAAAAAGTTGATACTGCAGGTGGAAAACCATGGTGGGAAGTGAAAGCAGACATCACTAAGGAGCAGGAGATTCGACTACCGAGTTTATCAATCATGCTGAAAGACTGGGTGAACACCTCAGATTCGTTCAGCAAACAAATATTCTCTCCAGCAGCACAGAGGATGGCAAGAACTGCCCATCCCAACATTGATAAAGCTCTGCTAATATGCTTCATTGGAGATTGGAACAGGTTCCATTCAGACTGCAGTTGTCCCAGCTAAACATTTACTGTACAAGATGCGAACAAATTTACAGGATTGCTGTTGAATTATTTTTAAAGCACATTAGTAGAAAGAATGGGGACACCACTGTCTCGAAGCTCCATTTAACACACGTTTATGGGAGGGCCTCCTGCTGGTCATGATATTACTGTATTGATATCAGTTCATAAAACCCATTCAATCAACTACATAATCACTTGTAGGAACAAACATTTCATTCAAGTGCATAATCCTGTATAACAGTAAGCATTGACATTCACTGACAGACCCACTTCAAGGAGTCTGTATCCACTGATAATGGATGGTCACACAGTAGAAACCGAGTAATGGTAATCCTCAAGCTTATGTCAACGGCCAGAGAGAAATAGAAACCAAAGATCTTTAAACATGGCAGATACTTTTATTCAAAGACTTAAAGGGCAAGACTTTAAACACCTTATAAAAACCAAAAGAACAGAAACAAAAACAAAAATTGCTGGAAAAGGTCAGCTGGTTTAGCAGCATCAGTTCTAAGAAAGGCTCTCTGGACCCGAAACATTAACTTTAATTACCTTGACAATCTACAAACTCCCTTAGACCACTGCTTTTTGACAGATCACTGACGTTTCTGAAAGGCCCTTTTGACAGTTTGACACTGCACTATGACCATTCCAATGATGGTTCTAATAATTTTAACAATTAATATGCTAATGTAGCTTTTACATACAGTCATACCTACCTTGAACCATTCCAAGGGCCCTCACTTCCCCAAAAAGGTGCCACAGACCGTATCCAAAGGGATATCTTGGCTTTCCAAAGAAATACATAAAGTTTAGACATATTCATACCAGGTCTACCATGTACACTTCATTACAACATTACTCAGAGGTGAAGGCAGTTGAGATTTTTATTGGTAAATCTTGACCCAGAAATGCTGCGGTCAGGGCAGTACTTGCAATTTTATTCTGATCCAATGCAACAGAAAGGCAAAAATCCAGATCTTTTCTCCCCTCTCCCTTTCTACAGTTGGCTACAATGGAGCTTTCCCATATGGTCAAAAGTGAAAAATTGAAATTGCATTGTGGCATTGAGCCACATATGCTGCCCCAGCTTTGATTTCCATTGAGTTAGATGATCTAAGATGTCTCACAAGTACCATTTATATCAATGTGACACTACGGAAATCAGACAGGATTTCACAAACTGATGTCTATCTCATATCCCTTGCTGAAATGTGCACATAAATGTCAGGGGAAGACAGGAACAGGCACTGCGTTGATACCTAATGATAACCTCACTTGTGAACAGTTACTGCTCCAGGTTTGCACATTAAAGGATGGGCACTCGGATGAGCCACTAGATTTTTAGTAATTGGTGTCATTGGCAAGAAAGTGGAGAGGTGGGGAGAAAGAAAGGCCAGAACAACGGGTTAAAAAGTAGCAGCAGAAGGTGGGAACTGAATTTTACAAAAAAAAACCAAATAAAATTTATGAAGCTCAACACGAGGAAGAATGTGTTTGCCTGTATGTTAGTGGCAGAATGCAGCACTGCAGTTTTAGATTTGACAACTCGTTCAGTTCAGTCCAGCCCAGGACATGTAAGCAAGAATGAAGCCCGCATTTTTGTCAGTTACTGTTCAGTTAGCACGGCATTACTGGAGATGATTGGCAGCTACCCACAACTTGCACTGATACAGTGTGTTGTCTATTCAGAAGGCTCTGATTGTGCAATTATCTTCAGTACAGCAGGTACAGTGCTTTGTGAGAACATTGCCTCTTTTATTGTTCACCACCTCATTTTCTCAATGTCTGCGAGGCAAAAAACTATTCCCTGGCCCCACCTCTGTACTGAATTCTGGTCAATGCAGCTCGGCTTGCAATAAATCCCAACTAGCCTCATCAGCAAAAAGCTGGAGGCTTCTGTCTGCAGCCACCGTAGTCAGGCAATTTCTACCTGCAGTCAGTGACATTCCTGACAGATAGCAGGGACGTCAGGCTGTCTCAGGAATATCAACTCTTCTGCACAGTGCTGGAAAGACATTTTCAAATGTATATCTGGCTTGATGGAAGACAGTGGACAAAGTAGTGAAGATCTGCAATAGGTTACGTCAGGGATAACATACGTGAAGCAAAGGAGGCAGACACCAAAGGGTGGGCAGTGGGAGCAGAATCATTTCACTTTTGATGCTCAATGGCCAACATCCAGATGCCTTAGTGGAATAAGTGTTCAGTTCGAACATAAGCAGAAACAAAAGCAGAAGTAGGTCAGTTTCAATCCTAGGCTATTTGGATTTAGTTCATTACGATCAGGACAGCAGTGGGTGTTCTAAGGTCAACTTCTGTGCTCCGGGACTAGGAACAGAATCCGGTCTCCACTCGATGGCAGTCCCTCACCCAGAAGTGACATGTTTGGGAGTTCACAAAGTGCACATAATGGTACAAACTATTACAGGTGACCTACAAACAAAGGTACCAGTTGATCTGATAAGAGAGACCAGAAATCTGCCAGTGTCTATATGAAAGAAGGTTAGAAAACTAGCAGAACCTAGTATACTCATTGCATGTGCTGCCTAGTTGGAATTTACATTTGGCACAAGTTGAAAAGTATTTTTCTCCCCATATTAGCCTGCTACTAAAATTTGAATATTATACGTAGAACCAAAATAACAAAAAGATTAAAAACTTTTGGTGTATTACCATAATCAAAATATTACGAGTTAGTTACACAGGTCAAATTTCCACACTCTTAGCTCTTTCCCAGTTCTATTTCTTTTACTAAAAAATATACAGTTCAGACCTTCTGAAATGACCATCACAAAGACTGGTGTTGACCAGACAGTAAAAAGAGAGGGACCACTGCAAATGAAGTTAGTAGTCTGCAAAGACTATCCAATTAAAAGGTAAACAAAGGTTATTCGATTCTAAAATTGGGACAAAACCCAAGGAAAATTGAGACATTTGCATCAAATGCATCTTACAAAAGGGTTGCAGCTATTACCACACTATGCTGCACAAACGTTGTGTTGCCCCCATTATAACACTCCAACTAATAAACATTAAGGATCCCGTACATAGCAAGGGAGTTAAATGCTTTTGTGGGGCTCAATATACAAATGAGAAGGTTGGACTTTTCAAATGACCAAACCAAGACGGGTGGATGACACTGTAATGATACCTTTTCAGTTGTTCACACCAAACCAGTTTGCACCAGCAAAACTCACAACATAGTGTCCAACATTAGACGTGATTCTGGAATTCAACAATACTTGCCAAACAATCCTGCAAAGAACTACACACGCAACCAGTTCAGGATCATCAGTTAGGCTCACAGTATGAGGCACTTGCATGGACTGGAACTTACATATATTAATACATGCGGGCTTCTACTATGCAGATAAAAGGAAAATGTACACAGCTACCACCGTACCTGTTTCAACTTAATAAAAAAGGTGAAATCCAGACACTGGTTCAATTTTTACCCCATTTATCCTTACCCCATGCGCTCGTTTCAAATTTCAATCTTTGTACCTTGGGAGGTGAAGAGATGTTGCTCAAAATACTCCCGCATTTAAACTGCTTTAATATTTTCTGTAGGTGCAGACATTATTTTTTGTTAAGAGACTCAAAAACTGTGGCACGTTTCAATTAATAAAACGTTGTTCCTCTTTTAAAATGGAAAACATCACCACGTGTCAGTGTGCAATTTTTTAAAAAAAGTATGCACATATGCAGCGTCGGAAACCTGAACTACTCGTTACTTTGAAAATTTCAAGATTATGCAGTGAGCAGAAGACTGTCTAGTGGACTCCAGAAAGAAAGAAGTTAAAGTAATTTTCTGACCCTAGGAGGTGAATTTTGATTTTATGCAATAGTGCAAAGGATGATATCAAATGTGGAGTCACTGAAATACTTGGAAGAGATCAAACACAGTTACCATGTCCCTTTCCAAGATGATAAGGACTGTTTTGATCTCAGTTTTTACAATGCAGCCCTGCACATCTTGCATGAATTTCCACACTATTATCCATTTGGTGGTACAGGTGCAATTTATTTCCTCATAACACGTGTAAGAATGAGAATAGTAGCCTTGCTTCCTAGAAGGGCCCACTAGAATTTCAGGCACATGCAGACCACAACTTTGAGAATGTTACAGTGAACGTCTGGTTAAACGTCCTGATAGCGGGCTGTCAACAGGCATGACTCCCCAGTCGAAGAACAGACTGAGAAAGTGAAGCAATTTCTGTGTAAGGTCGTCAATCAACATGGGGTAACTTTCAGAAACAGCACTGGTTTAAGTTACTACGCAGGGACTGAACACAGCGGACTGGTGCTGAATGTACGTTCATCCCAAATGCCTTTGGTTTGGAACAAACTGTTAAAGAAACAGATTCATTACAGCACAGACAACAGCTGTTTGGCTCACTGAGTCCAAGCCGGCTCTCTGTAGAGCAATTCTGCTAATCCCATTCCCCAGTTTACTCCCCACAATTGTCAAAGTTATTTCCCTCAAGAGCCCAGCTTTCAAAATCATTCATTACCAGCGTTTACACCAGTGTTGTAGAACTACAACTATAGGGGTTCACGTGCTTAATTTCTTTGAAGTTTACATCACATGCAGACATGGCGGTTAAGAACGTGTTTAGCACGCTTGCCTTCATTGACCTTTGAGTTGGGACATTATGTTCAGATTGTACAGGACGTTGGCGAGACCTCTTCTCGAGTACAGTGTCCAGTTCTGGTTGCCATCAAGTTGGAGAGGGTTCAGAAGAGATTTACCAGGATGTTGCCGGAAATGGAGGGTTTGAGTCATAGGGAGATGCGGGATAGGCTGGAGCTTTTTTCCCTGGAGCGTAGGAGGTTGAGGGGGGACCTTATAAGGGCTTCTAAAAGCATTAGTGATAAAGATAGGGTGAATGGCAGGTGTCTTTTCCCTAGGCTGGCTGGATTTCAAGACTGGGGGGGGAGGGGTGGGGATTTTTTTTAAGGTGAGAGATGAAAGATTTTAAAAAGACATGAGGAGCTTTTTTTTAAAAAAACACAAGAGTGGTTCATGTGTGGAATGAACTTTCAGAGAAAGTGGTGGATGTGGTACAATTATAACGTTTAAAAGACATTTGGATAAGTACCTGAATAGGAAATGTTTGGAGGGATGTGAGCCAAATGCAGGCAGGTGAGACTAGTTTAGCTTGGAATTATGTTTGGCATGGACTGGTTGGACCGAAGGGTCTGTTTCCGTGCAGTAGGCTTCTATAACTCTATAAATAAGAACAGCTTTTTTCTACCATACCTGAACCTATCAGAGTCTTGTACATCTTTGTCAAGCATCTCTTAAACCTCCTCTACTCCAAGGAGAACAATCCCAACTTCGCAAACGTAACCTTGTAGCTAAATTTCCCCAATAACTGGAATAATTCTGGTAAATCTCCTCCGCACCCTGTCAAAGGCCTTCCCAGAGTATGGGCAACAGAACTAGACAGAATATCCTAGCGTTGGCCTAGTTAGAGCTCTACAAAAAGGTTCAGCATATCTTCCATGCTGTTGAACTCAATACCCCCATTTATGAAGTACAAGATCTCACATTTGTTGCTAACTAGTCTCTCAGAAAGACTACAGCAAACGAGAACAGCAGGAGGCCATCAGGCCCTTTGAGCTGGCTCTGCCGTGCAATAAGATCATGGCTGATCTGACATTCCTGACATCCACTTTCCTGCCCTTTCCCCATAACCCGCAATTCTTCCACTGGTTAAGAATCTATCTCAGCTTTAAATATAAGAAGGAAGCTGCCCCCACAGCTCTACATGACAATGAGTTCCAAAGACACTCGACTCACTGAAAGAAAGAAATTCCTCCTCATCTCAGTCTTAAATTGGTGCCCCTTTACTGAGGCTACGCCCTCTGGTCCTAGATCCTCCCATGAAAAAAAAAACCTCTCAGGAGCTAGCCCATCAAGCTCCTTAAGGATCCTACATATGTCAATGAGATCACATCTTATTCTTCTCATGAGTAGAGTCCAAACCTATTCAGCCTTTGCTCATAAGATCCAAACCACGTATCATCCTGGTGAACCTCATATGAACTGGAGTAATATCTTCCCTTAAATAAGTGGACTAAAATTGTTCACAGTTCTCCATATGTGGTCTTGCCAGCATCTTGTACAGACTTTGCTACCCTTGTACTCCAAACCCCTTTGAAATAAGGGCCAACATTCCATTAGCCTTCCTGAAAACCTGCTGCACTTATGAGCTGGCTTTGTGTGTTTTGTGCAGAAGTACCCCCAAGTTACTTTGTACTGCAATTTTTCTCCAATTAAATTATATTCTGTTCTTTTGTTCATCTTTTCAAAAATGGACAGCTTCATATTATCCCACATAGTACTCCATTTGCCAATCTTTTACCCACTTATTTAACTATCAGTATCTTTCTGTAAACTGTTTGTATCCCTCTTGTAACTTGTCTTTCCACCCATTTTTGTGTTGTCTGCAAGTTTTGTCACAGGACATTCACTTCCTTCCTCTAAGTCATTAATATAAATTGTATTCAATTATAGTGCCAGCAATGACCCCCGAGGAATCCTGCTGGCTCACAGCGCCAGGGTCCAGAGTTTGATTCCAGCCTCGGGTGACTGTCTGTGTGGAGTTTGCACATTCTCCCCGTGTCTGTGTGGGTTTCCTTTGGATGCTCCAGTTTCCTCCCACAGTCCAAAGATGTGCAGGTTAGGTGGTTTGGCCGACGTGTCCGGGGATGTGCAGGCTTGGTGAATTAGCCATGGTATTGCAGGGTTACAGGGATAGGGTAGGGCAGTGGGTCTGGGTGGGATGCAGTTTGGCGGGCTGGTGCAGACTCAATAGGCTGAACGGCCTGCTTCCACACTTTAGAGATTCTATGATTCTACAGCCACTCATGTTTCTTACCTATTGGTCAATTCTCTATCCATGCCAAAACATACTACCTCCAACACCATTGGCATGGAGCTGTCAGTACTCTGTCCCTGCACACAACCTTTATAACCACATCTTACTCTGAAATAAGGAATAAATTGTCTCTTCTCATTCCTTCTGCCAAAATACAATAGCTCTCATTCCACTGTAATAAATTCCATCTGCTCTTGCTGCTAGCTTATTCTGTTGTGGTTGATTGGTATCATCCTCATTCTTTACCCCAGCTCCAAGTTTGATAGCTTTGACAAAGGTTAAAATTTTAGACTGAACAACAACTGTTTACTGAGCCCTGCGATTTTCTGTCTATAAGCCACATTTTTTAAAACCCAAGCCAACATTGGTTCTTCTATTCAATGAGATTTAAATATTTTAATCTGGCTTTGATGTGCCACTTTTGTTAAAAACTTCCTTAAAATTCATATAAACAACATCCACTGCATTTCCTACTTTAGTGTTCACATTTACTTCATCAAAACAAAATCAATTCATCAAGCACAACTGCCTTTAACAAGTCTGCGCTGACTCTCCATAATGAATGCAAACCTCTTCTAGCATCTGTTACTTTCTTTTTATAAAATGTTACCCGTAACCAACATCAAACTGACTCGCCTGTTATTACTAAGGATACCCTTATACCCTTTGTGAATAACTGTAAACTATATCCTACATCTGGGGAAGGTTGGAAGATTAATATATGTTCTTCCATTATCTCCACCCCCAATTTCCTTAGGAAACTGGAATGTGAGCTATCAGAACTAGGCCACATGCCAGCATCCACTTCCTTAGTAAACGCCAATACAAAATATGCACCAAGAATTTTAGCCTTGTACTATATTTCTAAGCATATATCCACCTCTTTAGTCCCTAATAGTTTATACCTTGCCTCATACTGACGCAGTTGCTCCCACCAAACATTTCATCCCGACTAAAACCCATCCCACTTTCTTGAGGTTAGCCCTCCACTATTTTAATAGTTCTACTTTAGAGTAATCCTTGCTCACCCCCATTACTAAGCTAAACCTTTTGATGATGATCATTCTTACCTAAGTGTTCACCTACAGACACTTGGTCAAACTTCTAGCCCAATAATCTGTTCCTAAAATTCAGCTATTGTTCTAAATTATATCTTTACTAATCTAAACTGCACAAAATAGTCAGAAACTGGGTCTTACTGGCAGAAGATCAGAGGGAAATGGTGCAATATCGATTTTAACTATGATACTTGAGTAAATTAGAGCAGGAGAAGGGACTAATTAGATAGCTCTACCAAAGAAATAAGGCAAACATGAGGGCCCAAATAGTTTTCTTCTATGATCCTGATGATTCTCCCTCAACAAAACTGCTCCTAAAAAAAAGAATCCAGTTGGGAACTCTCCAATTCACCTAGTTGTCAGACATAACATATGCATATAAAAGATTGCTGATAGAACACAAACTAGCAGTTGCTGTGTAAATTACATGATCAGTCTTGTAATTAACTCGGATCAGCAAGATAAAGTTTCTTCCTTACTTTCCTGCACCACTTAATTGTAAATCTGGGATGTCCCACATGACATCATTCTTTTCTGCTTTAGTTACAAAGCAGTATTTGTGAAGAACAGAATCCTGGATGTGCATGCAATCAAAGTAGCTTTATTGTTTTTCTCTCTGTTTTTCCTTCCTTTGTTTACTGGAGACATTGACTTTTGGTTGAATGTCAAGCAGTTATTCTTGACAACTTTTTAAATAATGAAGCCTAACCTCACTCTCCTAAGCCATACCTTGCTGCAGAATCCTCTGTTGGAGCTGTCCAATTATTTGGCTAATCTTTCATTGGCGCTAGCGTGGAGGAAGAACTTCAAGCAAGACATTCTTGGATATTTTACAAACAACTAGCCTTTCCATAGGTGAAGGGGGAAAATACAAGAGGTGAACCACCCCTACCAGGCATGTTGACCCATGTAAATTGATAGCTATCAGACACGATCCCTTAATTACACAAACTCCCACTGGGAATAAAATTGTATCAGAGATAAAAGGTACTGCAGATGCTGGAGAATCCGAGATAACAAGCATGGGGCTGGATGAACACAGCAGGTCAAGCAGCATCATAGGAGCAGGAAAACTTGACGTTTCGGGCCTAAACCCTTCATCAGAAATGGGGGAGGGGAAGAAGGTTCTGAAATAAATAGGGAGAGAGGGGGAGGCGGATAGAGGATGGATAGAGGAGAGGATAGGTGGAGAGGAGGCAGACAAGTCGAAGAGGCGCGGATGGAGCCAGTAAAGGTGAGTGTAGGTAGGGGGGTAGGGAGGAGATAGGTCAGTCCAGGGAGGACGGACAGGTCAAGGGGGCGGGATGATGTTAGTAGATAGGAGATGGGGGTGTGGCTTGAGGTGAGAGG
>JAHRHZ010000217.1:1751142-1782418 GCA_024137785.1 Ginglymostoma cirratum | reverse complement strand
TCTTCCCCTCCCCCATTTCTGATGAAGGGTTTAGGCCCGAAACGTCAAGTTTTCCTGCTCCTATGATGCTGCTTGACCTGCTGTGTTCATCCAGCCCCATGCTTGTTATCTCCCACTGGGAATAACTGTGCAAGATGACCTTCCAAACTCTGGTGGGATCAGTGCAGGAGGTCATAGGAAAGCATGGCCCTCATGTAGCTGCTTGAGTTGGATACCAAAATAAATACTAGTCTGTGCACCACCCATCTATTTGGCTTTTCACAGGCTGCACAAGTAAGCCTGACTCCAACTCCAACTGATCCTGTCCTACCCAAATCACTCCCTAGTCCATTTCCAACCAACCCCACTGGAGACTAGTAAGGGATGGGAATCTAACACAAAAGTAGGAAGCACTAAAGAAATTCAGCAGGTCTGGGCAGCATCTGTGGAATCAGAAACAAAATCAACATTTCGAGTGCAGTATATAGAAGAGTGCTGAAGAAATATCGGACCAGAAACACTGACTCTTTCTCTCCAGAGATGCTGACAGATTTGCTGAGTTTCTTCAGCACGTCTTTATTTCAGATTTTCAGCACATGCAGTATTTTGCTTTTATTTTGCTGTTGGAATCTTTGTTGCTTTCTGTCCCTCCCAGGTGTAGCTGCAGCATGTCTACTGTCATAGTGACTGACAATTAATTAACTCTGCACAGAGCAACGACTGAACATAGGACTTTCTCATTTGTATATCTGTGTCCTCCTCCAGCCAGTACCTTTACCTGGTTATGACACAGGCGGGTGAGTTTGTTTTATATTAAGATATCTTGTTTGCTAACATGGGGACAAGCACTGTTTTACTGTCTAAACTAATCTCCACCCCGCATCCCCCCCAACGAAAAGAGAATTTCCTCATTTGTAGTCACTGATTACACAGATTGGCCAGCTAGAAGTGAGACTTCAAGAAATGATAACTACTCTTCAAAAGTACTTCATTGGCTGTATAGGGCTTTGGGACGTTCAGAGATTATGAAGGTACATAAACAGGATATTTCTCAGTTTTTCTTTTAACGCAGGCACAATAAACAATGTCTTATCTTTCTTATTGTGTTTTACGAAAAAGTGAGTGAAACAATGAATATATTTTTCCAAAGTTACCAACCTGGCATGCCTTTCGTAACTTCTGCCATTCTGGGCACTCCGGTCAATCACTTTGAATTACTGAAAGGCGAGTGCCAGAATTGCACAATAATGTGATTTTCATGAATGTCAACTGTCAGTGTTTAAAACGGACATCAGCGTCTTGTCAATGCTTGTAGAGAGGAAAAAGTGCAGACTGAACGTCTCTCCTCTCAGTCTCATATTATGAAGCTGCCACTTGAAAGAAATGCAAGACAATAAGGGATCTGAAGTTGCCATTTACAAAACCCAGTGACGGAAACCACTCAGCTAGGAACGGCACTAAGGGCAGTGGTGTAAAGGAAAGGCAATAGCTAGCATGAGCAAGGAAAGGAAATGGATGACCGTGCGGAGGATGGGAAAGGGGAAAATGGAAAACAATGCAAGATTTGCAGGTGACACAAAAATAGGTGGAAAGGCAAGTTACAAAGGGACACAAACAGTTCACAGACAGACAATGATAGGTTAAGTAAGAGGGAAAAAGTTAGCAATTGACTACCCGGAGGGAAAAATGTGAATTTGTTCATTTTGGAAGACAGAATAAAAGAACACTATTAATTAAATGGAGAAGAAACAACGCTGGAAGCTTCAGGGCTGGTTGGAATACAATTAGTGAAGTTTTACTGCAACTGGGCAAGGTGCTGATGAGACCACATCTGGGGTACTGTGAGCCGTTTTTGTTCATTTATTTAAAGAAGGATACCATTTCATTCAGAGTCAGTTTAAAGAAGGTTCACTGGGATGGTCCCGAGCATGGAGGGATTTTGTTATGAGCAAAGGCTGAACAGGTTAGGACCTTTCTCACTGGAGTTTAGAAGAATGAGAGGTGGGGGTGATCTCACTGAAACATATGGACATCTTCAGGAGCTTGCCAGGATAAATGCTGAGAGAATGTTTCCCTTCATAGGGGAGACTAAGCCCAGAGGGGCATAGTCTCAGAATAAACGGTGCCAAATTAACATGAGACAAGGAGGAATTCTTTTTTCTCTCAGTGGATTGTGTGTCTTCGGAACTCCTTGCCACAAACAGCTGTGGGGGCAAAGTCCTTGTGTATATTTAAGGCAGAGATGGATAGATACTTGATTAATAGGAGAAAATCAAGGGTTATGGGAAAAGCAAGGGAAAGTGGACACGAGGAATGTCAAAACAGTCTTGAGGGGCCTAACCCTGTTCCCATTTCTTATTGTTTTACGAAAGGTAAGGGAGGGAGGAGATTGCAATGGAGGAGAAAAGGAGACAGAAACAAAAACAAAAAAAAGGAACAAATTCATATTTATTTAGCTCCTTCCACATCCCTTGGATTTCAAAAACCTCTTCACAGCCAAGAATGTCAAACATAGCCACCAACTTATACATAGGAAGATCCCACTCACAATGGCATCATTAAAGCCAGAAAATAGGTTTTGCTTTCATTCACAGAGGAATCAATATTGGCTAAAAAGATATCAAAGGATTCCCTTTTCTTCCCTAAACTGTGCAGTGAGGTCTGAGACAGCAAGGGGAGGGCAACAGGAAGGTAATGGACAGCAATGATAGAAAATTAGAGGGGTAATAAGTTGCAGCAATGGAGTGAAAGGAGGGCAAAACTAGATAAGAGAGCGGTAAAAGATCAACAATGACAGAGGGAGGAAGTTAACAAAAGTACGGTTAGACACTTATAGCACAGACGAGGCAGCACTTGGTCATAGGAAATTTCAAAGGAGTACAAGTGTTAGCAGTTAAGTAGCAGTTAGTAAAAACTGCATTGTTAATGGATGAATCAGAAATATTTTTTAAAAAAGTTGGGTGGGGACCAGAATGCCAATATGGACTGAGGGGACTGGAAAAATGACAGCATGCCTTCAAGCACGAAGATTGAATGATGTACAGTATATAGTGGGCCCCAAGGAGGGCAGAGTCTCTCTGGAACAATTACCTGTCAATTTAGAAAGAATCGCAGTCGAGATAACATCTTTTGACGTGACAGTGACTGATTACTCAGACACATATCCACATGCTATTTTCATTTTCTTAAAAAATACGAGTTGTGAAATACAGAAATGCTTAAAAATTAACTTTAAATCATTATTTTTAATGTTTAAATTCTAAATTTTCCAATGGAACATGCCCCTAGATCTCTCCTACAAGCGTACTACCAATTTTGTCTCTTCGAATATTTGGAATACCTCTTCTTTCTATCAAGTTCTGGTCTTATCCTCCAAAATAAGTGGAACAATGTCAGGAACAAAAACAGAAGTCGCTGGAAAAGCTCAGCAGGTCTGGCAGCATCTGTGAAAAAAAAAAATCAGTTAACGTTTCGGGTGTGGTGACCCTTCCTCAGAAGCAATGTTGGTAATAGTTACAAATAACTGATAGATCTGTTCTAATTTCTTGTTTTGACATTGGTTATTCCAGTATTGTCTGCTTTCTGGGGGCTGTGTCAGATCCTTTTAAAGTTGTAGGTTGGCTTTTGCTAACTGGCGTGTATGAATGTGAAACCATTTTGAGATACAGTTGTAATTTCTGGCTTTTTGCAATTCATATCGTAGCTTATTATCCATTCAGTTTTGTTCTAAAGCCTTCTTTAAGTGTATCCTGAACCAGCTGTCTCAAATTCAAAAATGATGAAAGTAAACTGACCACTTTGAAATAATGCATCAATTTTGTTTTCAAAGATGCAAACAGAAGGGTTGAAAGTAATGTGTGAACCCTCTTTGGAAACATCAAAGTAGCCTACAATCTCCTTACTGACATTAATGTGCACACTGACTTTTTTTGATAGATGTACATACAAATGCTGCATCTGAGGGGGAGAAGAAGTTATCAGCAGTTCCTAGAAAAGTTACACAATACTAATAAATTCCACCTCATGCATTCAAAATTATTTTCGACATTTGTTCATTAGTTTCGTCACCCAGTAGAAGATTTCTACTTGATACGAGGGGTAATTTCAAACTCATCTTGTAGGGAACCCATGAGATCTCATCCAATATTATTCTGTGTTGACTTCAATGGACACGAAGTTGGCAGAGCACTCAATCTTGTTGGCTTCCTAATTCTATTGCGATATGTGTTCTATTTCTGTATACCTACACTATGATGGGTCATTGCTGTTGTAAGCCTCCCCCTTTTTTTTTTTAAAACAGCTCCAGGTCAAGAATACAACATCTTTCATTTACCTTCAATTTGTTGAAATTGAAACTCAGCCACTGAGTAGAAATGGGTCATTGGTCCTCCTGGTTTCCAAACAGACAGCAAAGTCAAAAATGACTAATCTGACAGGGATCTAAGGGCGCAGTCATCTAAAATAGGTATTAGGCCCCTGGAATCTACTAATGGAAGGCCTAATGCCTATTGTTGATCCCCTCTGAGAAGCAGAAAGAATAAAACTTGCATTTATGTCTAGTGCTTTCCATGACCAATGACTCTGCAACCCATAGGAGATATTTTGTAGTCACTGTTCTATTGCAGGAAATGTTATACCAATTATCACCCCACTGTGAATACTTCTCGATTGGCCAAATGTTAAACATCAACTAGATGGAACACAGACTGAAAAGTCCAGTGCATTGGGTCACACACAGTCCTTGCAAAATCCACTCTTCCCTGCCTTTTAAATCTTTGTAAAGATACTCACTGGACTGAAGCAACCCTTACCAAAATCCCATGCAACATGCTATGTGACTATGAACATGATTAACTAGTCGAGAATAGGATATTCTGTAAGCTTTGACATTGATGACCAGCCCATCCTCCTCCAATGTCTTTCCATCATCATTCTGCATGGTGAGACTTCACTCAGCAGGTTGCACTCATCTATTCCATTGTAGCCAGACATCCCCAGCAACGGCATCTCTTTCTGCTCCCACAGTGTTGACATCCACTAACCAGAGCAGAAATTTCTTCCAACATTGGCAAGACCAAAGCAATTACCATTCAGTACAAATAAATCCCCTTCCCACAATATCTGTTCTGTAATCACTGACTCTGTTCCTCTCCCTAGCAACGGTCCAAGGCCAAGAAAGACTGAAGATTGTTCACAACCTTGTTCCCACTTGTGACCTGCAAATGAACCTCTCAGCTCATGGGATAACAAGGTGTAGAGCTGGATGAACACAGCAGGCCAAGCAGCATCAGAGGAGCAGGAAAGCTGACGTTTTGGGTCTAGACCCTTCTTCAGAAGGGTCCTCCTCCACCTGGCCTGTTTAACTCATTCCAACATGGGCAACATGCCTTCAATTGCCAAGACTACCTGCCTTTCCACCTCTCAACTTCTCTCTCCTTCTTAAAACTTACTTCTTCCATAAATTGACTGGAATTCTTCACTTCCCTCAATCTAACCCTAATTTTACAATCTGAAGCACATATGACTGTCATGTATCAAACATTAACTGTTCGAGGCCTAGTATCAGGCTGAGGCCTAAACGGATATAAAAACTCTAGTGTTGAGTCAGGAGGTGGTGTGAATGAGTCAGGAGGTGGTGTGTTTTGGATGAACCACCAAAATAAGCACCTACTTAATCTTCTGGTTAACATAAAAAGAAACCCACATTATTGTGAAGGACAGAAGAGATCCACCTGATGTCCTGATCAATGTTAATCTCACTGCGATATGAAGGTGGATCTCCAGGATCCACCTTCATATCACCAAGCAACAATGCATGACTTGATCTATTTCATAGTTTCTCCTATCACTTCAAACCTTTGAGGCATTGTAACTACATACATACACACACACACACCCCCCATGTAAAATAATCGTACAGTAGAGCATTTTAAAACAAGGTGGGTGAGTCTGTACTCTTCTAAACAAAGTGTTTGAATCTTAAACATTGCTTCTGGGAATTGGAGCTTTAAATCATTATGTATTTTGCTGTAGCTAATTAATACAGCAACATCCATTATTCACAATGTCGGGTCACCGCTCAGACATAATTTGTTCCTGTGTGTCAAAATGAGAACACAAGTTAGATGTCAACAGTGTAGATTAGAGTCTCACATGTAGAAAGTATTCTCCAAACTGAAATTACAACCCGTCAGCCGTACCTGTGTATAATTAGAAGTTCACAATGCAAAAAGTGAGACTTTACCAAAAAAGCTCCACATTCCAAACTGAATGCTCAGCTCAGAATCAGGCTGATGTGCTGCTTGTTTAGAGAATCCAATCTCAAAAAGGTTTCCCTGACTGTTCTCTTAACACCTCAGCATGATTACCCCTTTGACTCCAGTGGCAGCTTTCTAAATGGACATACCTCCTTATAGTTATAGACAGTATTTAAACTGCTACTGGAAGAATAGCCAATATCACAAAGAAATTTTAATCATCTGACAGGCTGAGCAATTCCTAAATTCAATCTTTGTTCAGTGCTGAGTTAGATGGTCACACCCTGGTCAATAAATCGAAGCACAACTAGCCCCAGAGTCTGTAGTTTGAGGGGGTAAAAAGAAAAGAAAAATCAGTCAAGAATTCTTGTTCTAGTCACTATCCAGTGGCTTTTCAAGTTTGTGTGTACAGAGGTTAAGCAAGGTTGGTATTAACCTCCCAGAGAATAACAGTCAAAGAACAGTCAAAACAGACTGTGATGTAAAGACCAGTTGGTTAGGCCAAGAACAAGAGGGAGATGCTGCCATAGATCAATTGACCCAACAGGCCTATTTTCCTGGTTTGTGGTTGCTTAGCAATGCAAGGCGGGAGTGCTGCTATTGAGATATCAGCCATGGCTCAATGGTAGCACTCTCACTTGTCAGAAGGAAGCGTGTTCAGTTCCCACTCCACAAATCCGAGCACCTATTCTCTGCTGACACTCTAGCGTCACGGTGAGCAAGTCAGAGGTAGCGTCTTTTGGATGAACCACCAAAATAAGCACCCATTTAACCTTTTGGTAAACATAAAAAGAAACCCACATTTATTGTGAAGGACAGGAGAGATCCACCTGATGTCCTGATCAACATTAATCTCACTGTGAACACCAGCAATTTTCTTTCAAAAGTACTTCTTTGGCTGGGAAATGTTTGGTATGTCCTGAAGTTGTAATGGTTTGTACAATAAAGTAGATTTCATTTCTTTTACTGTAAACTGTAAGATGTGTTGAGGATGCCTGATATTTTCTGTCACTATTCTGCCCAATATCTTCAGCTAAGCTTAAGAAAAATATTTAGACAGGGAAGACGAAACCGAAGCATTCAATTCTATCTCTGAAATCTTCCACTAGCAAAGTTACCAATATACAAATACCACTCTGGAACTCACTTCAGCAAAACTGGCCTCATTGGCGTAAAATGAATAAATACCAATCTCAGTCATTGCAGCAAAGAGTATTTAGTAGCCTGGCCAACTGCTCCCGGTGCTAAAATGACAAGGCCCTATCATAAAAGCAAAATGCTGTGGAAGCTGGAAATGTGGAACCAAAGAACAGAAAAATGCTGGAAACACTCAGGCAGCATCTATGGAGATAGAAACAGTGCTAATATTGCAGCTCAATGATTTTTGGAAAGTCATCAAATTGAAAGACTGGGCTGCAGATTTGGATGTGTTCAGGAAACCAGCAGGCAACGTCATCAGGAGAGCTCAGTGACACTTCACAGGGCATACGCTGGGCAGCCAGAGAAGTGGATGAGCAGCTGCCTGATTGGAGGTGGGCAGGCAGTTCAGTGCTTAATGTCCTAATCGGGGACAATTTCACAGCACCATTGGCATTGTGGAAAGGAAAGGTATCCCCCAGGAGGAATGATCCAACTGATGAGGTTTCCATAATGATCAGAGATCATTACAGCCATTCCCCCTCTTGTTTTTATATCTCTATTGGTAACTCCATTTTGAGGTGTCTGCATATTTTCCCACATACCTCAGCAGTGTCCACATCTCTAGATGGGGCTACTGAGACTCTAGAGGCCTGTGAGTTGGCACAGTGTCCAGAGTCTACCTGCTACCCTCAACTGGATGGCAAGCATAGAGACTTCCAATCAATAAATGTTTCCCTGCAGTATACATGGGGGCAGGTCCCTCAATTTGTCCTGATGTCAGGCTTCCAAAGCTGGTAGGGAAATCATGCCCATAACTCTGCCTGTCTTACCATGGATTCTGACAGACCTGTTGACCATTTCCAGCATTCAGTGCTGTTCTGCCAATTTTCCATATTGTTGACTTTGGCCAAATGGAAACAATAGCTACTGTAATAAAGTCCCTTTCCAGCACCCTAACATTTTGGCAGGAAAATGCATTGTGTAGAATATTACAGAAACAGAGACAAACAAAAATCCCAGAGTTGGTCCCCGATCTGGGCTGCGTTAGCTGATCGCAGCCAAGCCTGTGCAGACAGGTAGTGTACAAGATATAAATCAGCAGAAATCCTCTATAATATCCTACTTAGATTGAGGAGGAGTCCCAGTGAATTGGAGAGCAGCTAATGTAAGACCTTAGTATAATGAGTGAGGAAGAAAACAAGAAACTATAGGCCAGTCATCCTGACATTATTCTTTAGAGTGATGCTGGAATCCAACATTAAAGAAGGTTATAGTAGGATGCTCAGAAAATCACAATGTGGTCAGGCAAAGCCAATGTGGCTGTGTGAACAGGAAATCATGTCTAACTAACCTAGTGGAATATTCATGATCTGGCCAGATATGCAAGAGAATGTTAAACTTTAATGCATTCTATGTGAATGACGTAACTCTTCTTTTACCTCATTGCGATTTGTAGGATCTTATGGGCAAAAGATTGGCTTATATCATAGGATTTCAAAATGGATAAGAAAGCCTGGTTAACCCATTGCAGAAAGAATTTGATGGAGCACATGGTACAGTATGTAAGCATTTCTTAAAAGAGTTCAAAGCTCTTACCTCCAGTATGCTACCGCAAAGCACATCATGCTTCTGTGTGAAGACCTCCCAAACATCAGCCTTCAGCTTGTCTTCAACAAATTTGAACATCTGTCCATTGGTGCCACCACATTGCTTTGATTTGCGTGTGTTTTGTATTTACTTTGTTGACACTCGTTATTACCTAAAAAAAGTCTTCAAGTGCTACTTGATGACTTTGTTTCATGTTTGAAAATATTGTGCAATTAATCTTCTGATGCTAAGAATCTGTTTCATGGTGATATCTCTTACAAAGCAGTGAGCACAACTGGAAAACGCATATACACAGTGTGGTCTGATCTGAGCACTTTATAGTTTGAGGATGACCTCCACGTTTCTGTTTTACTATTCTCTTTATACAATTCTGCAGCATTGAGACATTTCATGAGATGTGCTTAGGACAGTGCTTCTCAACCAGAAAGTTTACGTTCCCTCTGGTGCTACCAAAAGGCTCGAAGAGGTCCACGAAACAAGCATTTTTCAAGGAAGAAATCCTTTTTAAAAATCCCATTATGTGACCAACATTCCACTGCCCTCTCCCTAGCATGCACACAGTTCATAAAATTGCACATTTCCAGCATTGAGAGAAACACAAGATGACCTGTTTGTCATCACCTGCAGGAGGCCTTTCCTGCTTAGGCCAGTCAGTGAGAGCCAACAGTGGGATTCTTTTCGTGCCAGTGGGCCCACATGCTGTCCTGTCCTCCATGTCTAAAACAGAAAAGTCGAGCAACAGATCAGTGGGTTTGATATCCATTTCGTGGGCTAGCTAACACGTAAGGAGTACTGGCCAACATTTGTCTAGCAGCACTCGTGGCTAGCTGCCGCTCGGCCACAGGCAGCAGCTGTTTACAGGGCATGGGATGATGGGCAGTTAGATCAAACTGACTGCTGTTTGCCCTTTGTGTCAGGAGTCAGCCTGCGGCTTCGTTGATACATTTGATTTTCTGATATGGCATCTTGTTGCGTGCAAATTTGCTGTTGGTTTTTAAACCACATCAAAATAAATATAACCATAGTAATGAATTTTCACATATTTGAGTACAAATTAAAAATACGGCAACAAAGGATCGTGGAAATTTATAACATGGTGGTGAAGGTTTGAGGAATGGTTTAAGTGGAGTGGTCTCACGAGTAAAACCGTTGAGAAGTCCAGTCATTTGCAAAAACACAGACTTCCTTCGAAGTGACAGTGGCATGCAAATAAAATGAGTGTCTCTGCAGAGCTCATCCAAACACAGACAGCATTTATGTAAGATTATAAATCCACATTATTCTGTGAACATCAATACAAAGGGACTCTTTCACACAGCAAGTCACACCTTTTATTAAATGGAATTGTAAATGATACTCCGCACCACTGGTGCTCTTGAGGGCATTAGCACCTACACTACAATCAGACTGTGGAGAGAGTTCTACATGATCGTCATTAGGATGAAGTTTTCCTTTAACCCTTCAGACAATCATGCACAATTAATGATAATGAGATCATGTTTCTCAACCTTTGGTCACGGCCTATCGCTAATGTGGATTCTAAATCTGACCAGGCATTTTTTTACCCCCCGCAGAAAAGATTTTGGCAACCAGCCTTCATACAAACATATCTAGTGCTTTTTTAGCATGACCTTTTTAACCTCGTAGTTAAAGAGTGTTCAGGGCCTTTGAGTTAGTCCAATCATGCCAGTAACAAAGCCCAGGACTGGTATGAATGCGTTCTAAACTATTAAATTTTACAATTGGAAAACTGGAAATATGGAACAGGGTTAAGTCATGTCATCTACAGTATTTTAAATGGCACAAAAGCAGACTTAAACTGTTGATAAATGCCAGAAAACCTGGATTCAGCTTGTACATTACCTAGCAGGTAGGTAGCTAGAGCAAGACTGATTAAATACCAGTTATCTTATCAAAGAGGTCTTTGGTTTGGGAGAGTGGGAGTGATGAGGAGCAGCAGTGCTGGGGAAAATGTGACATAATCAGGTTTCAGATTGGCACTATGTGGCAAAACAATTTGAAATTCCCAAAGCTATTTATCCATGCTTTCCCCCAGACTGCTGCCTCCCCCCACTTAACCGCAACGTCTTGAGGTGCGGAATTCAACCTGGATAACATGGTAACATCAAGGAAGGAAAGGGGCTTAAAAAAAAATGGACAGTGACTCATGTTGAGAAGTCTCATGCAGTCATCCAATAGCCCGTTTGAATAGTGATGGCAGACCTTCCAGAAGCAAAAGGGTTTTTGCCAAGGTTCCAGACATAGCCACTGTTCAGTGATTCCCCGAACTCCTGGAAAGGCACACCAAAAGCCAACAAGATCAAGCTCAGATGTGATGCCCTACGTTGTCAAATATCTTGCTTTTGAATCTTACACATGAATAATGACTAGAGGATCAAGGTATGGGAGGCCAACAGGATTGCTAGGAAGGAGTTTAAAAGCCGTAGGTTGAAAGGGAAAGACGATATAATGGTACAGAGGAATCACGTTAAAAATGAAGCCTCACTAGATTATCAGCTTCAGTGACAACTTTTGTGGGTTATGATGTTTTTATGTTCAAGGACTCACGCAGTAAGAAATACAGATAAAGACGACAGATAACATCATAGGTTCACGACCAGAAATGGATTAAGATACCATTAACAGAACATCAATCTCCACAGACACCCAGAAAGTGCTCAACTCTCAGGTTTTTCTGAGATGTGCTTTTCTGCTCCAGGTCACACATGAAACATACAATGCCATCCACATTTCTCTCCCTTCCATAAACATTTACCTAAAATTGAACCAGCAGCAAACACAATATTAAACCTTAAACATGATTCATCGTATCCCATGGAAATGTTGTCTGTTCAGAGGCAAACCTAAAGCTTCAGGTCTGAAGAAGTCATACTGTACTCAACACACTCACTCTGTTTCTCTCTCCACAGAAGCTGCCAGCTGGAATTTCTCCAGTATTCTCTGCGTTTGTTTCAGATTTCCAGCATCCACAGTACTTTGCTTTTGTAAAGCTTCTGTTAACTGTAGAGGTGAGCAGCGTTGAGAAAGGTTCTATGCTCGGTTTTCTTCTGTTTAATTACTGAGTTTATTATTTTCTAATGAAGTTGCTATGGGAAAACTTGATCTATTCAAAATAAACCAGGTGTCTCTCCTTTCCCCTCCTTTCCAATGACCCAATCCAATTTACTCCATTCTGCTTGCAAAAGTATTCACTCAAGCTTTCTTATATATAATGTTAAGTGTCCATTTTCTGAAAGCCTAGATAGGGAGTATGAGCTAATCATTGAATAGGGATGACTTTGTAGGTGAGCACAACTTTGTCCTTATATGGTGAAGGAGTCACAGAACTCCCAAGGAGCAATAGTCCTGTTGTCTTTCTTGCCCCTTTCCTGGGAATGGAGCATGGACGTTGCCCCCACCTCTGATTCAACACTAACTAGGGTGAGGGGATCTGCCTAAGTGTGCAGCTTCCAAATGCTCCAATCTCGGAGTTACTGAGCATAGGCCAGGAGCACCTCTGCTGGGTAGGAGAGAGAAAGGGATGTGTAGGTAAATGGCTGGACAGCAGCATTTGGCAGTGACTTGGGAATATGTGCATACTTATTCCCCTAGACAGAAACAGCAACTTTCACAAGAAACAACGGCTGCTGGAATTTATCCCTTATGAGAAAGGGATTGTTGTAGTGGGTAATTTTAACTTCCCCAGTTTTCCCTTAGTGCCTGGGACTTATATGGGGCAGAATTTGTTATGTGCATCCAGGAGGGTTTCTTGAAACAATATGCAGATAGTCCAACTAGAGAAAGGCCCACACTAGACCTTGTACTAGCGAATCTGGTGATGGAAGTTTCAGTCGCGGACCAATGATTATAATTCCATGTGTTTTAAGATAGTGATGGATAAGGATAAGACTGGTCCTTGGCTGGAAGTGCTAAACTGGGGGAAGACAAATAAGAAACTAGGATGGCTAGAAGAAGCCATGAAATGTCCTTGGCATACAGGATCAAGGAGGATCTCGAGGCATTTTGTATGCATATAAAGGAACAAGAGGGCAACTAGGGAAAGGACAGGTCCACTTAAGGACAAAAGGGAATTTATGCACGGATCCAGAGGAAGTGGAAGTGGGTGAGGTCCTTAATGAGTACTTTCCATCAGTATTCACCAAGGACATGGGTGATGGTGAGATTAGGGAAGGGGTATGTTGATCTTAAAAGAGGTGGTGTTCGGTGCCTTGAAAAACACTAAGGTAGATAACCTTGACACCTGGTGTCAAGATGTGGTTAAACCCGAAATGCTACACTGGTGTTTCCCACCCACTCTCCCTCCTCCTCTGACCAAAACAAAAGGGGGTCTCTGAGGAAGACAACTGGCAAGATAGAGGTGTACAAGGGAGCAGACATTTAGGGAGTGGGCCAGTTCAATTGGAAGGGCTAAGGCCTTTGCTCGAGAAGTTTCAGTGTGAGGAGGCTGAGCAGGGGTACGTTTGAGAGCAAGTAAGGGCTCTTTAACTCTATTTTCTTTCTGTCCAGACTGAAGGCAAAGGGGTGGCAGTCAGGGCAGTGGCATGCTCCTCTTGCAGGATGTGGGAGATTAGGAAAACTTCCAGTGTCCCTGGTGGCTATACCTGTGGGAAGTGCACCCGGCTGCAGCTCCTGACCGACCGCGTTAGGGAACTGGAGCAGGAGCCCGAATATACTCAGGATCAGCCAGGGTGCAGAGAACCTCATCGATAAGAGCTAAAACAAAGTGGTCCCTCCTAAGGTGCAGGCTGCAGGTAGCTGGGTGACCACCGGAAGAGGTAAAGAGGGAAGGCAGATATTGTGGGGAATGGTCACAGGGGAACCCTGCACTAACAGGTGTACTGCCTTGGATTCTGTTGGGGGTTGACCCTTCAGGGGCTAGCAGCAGCAGTCAGGTCTGTGGCACTTAGGCTCAAAGGGAAAGGGTGCAGTCAGACAGAGCGATACTGAAAGGAGACTCAGTTGTGAAGGGGACAGATAAGAGATTCTGTGGCTGCAGAAGAGAAACCAGGATTGTGTGTTGCCTCCTGGGTGCCAGGGTCAAGGACGTCTCTGAGCAGTTGCAGGACATTCTGAAGGGGGAGGGTGAATAGCCAGAGGTCATTGTGCACATAGGTACAAATGACATAGGTAGGCAAAGGGATGGGGTCCTGCGAAATGAGTATAGGAAGTTAGGTAAGAATTTAAAAAGCAGGACCTCAAGGGTAGTGATCTCTGGATTACTCCCAGTGCCACGCGCCAGTGAGGATAGAAATAGAAGCTTAGGCCAGTTGAATGCGTGGCTGAGGAGCTGGTGTATGGGGCAGGGTTTTCAGTTCTTGGAGCATTGGGATGTATTCTGGGGTAAAGGTGACCTGTACAAGAGGCATGGGCTGCAGTTGAAGCAGACAGAGTCCGATATCCTCATTGGGAGCTTTGCTAATGTTACTCGGGAGGGTTTAAACTAGTTTGGCAGGGGGCTGATACTCTGAAGATGGGGCCATTGAGAAGTCAGGGGAAAATACATTAGCCATCGAGAGCAAATTTACTAGTCAGGATAGCCAGGGGCACAGTCAAGGGAGGGAAATGTCTTCTGGTTTAAAGTGCATTTATTTCAATGCACGAGGACTGACTGGCAAGGCAGATGAGCTCAGAGCATGGATTGGCTCTGGGGACTGGGATATTATAGCCATAACAGAAACATGGCTGAGAGAAGGGAAGGACTGGCAGCTCAATGTTCCGGGATACAGTAGCTACTGGCATGAAAGAAGTACGAGTAAGATAGGAGGGGGAGTTGCCCTTTTGATAAGGATGGGCATAACAACAGTGCTTAGAGAGGATATTCTTAAGGAGTGATCAAATGAGGCTATATGGTTAGAACTTAGAAACAAGAAGGGGATGGTCACTCTGTTGAGATTGTATTGTAGACCCCCAAATAGCCAGCAGGTAATAAAGGAGCTGATGTGCAGAAAAATTGCAGAATACTGTAGGAATAACAGATTAGTATTGGTTGGAAATTTTAATTTCCTCTGTATTGACTGAGCCACCCAAAGTGTAAAAGGCCCACACGGGGTGGAATTTGTCAAATGTGTCCAAGAAAGTTTCCCAAATCAATACGTAGAGGGCCCTACTTGGGAAGGAGCAACACTGGACCTCCTTTTAAGAAACAAGATCGGGCAAGCGACTGAAATGTCTGGCTGATGAGGGATATTGAGGCTCTGGTCAGGAAAGAGAAGAAGCTATACATTGGGTTTAAGCTATCGGGCTCAAGTGAATCCCTAGATGACTACAGAAAGAGTAGGGGCACACTCGAGAGGGAAGTCAGAAGAACAAAAAGAGGGTATGAGATTGATCTGGCAGATAAGGTTAAGGATTATCCCAAGAGGTTCTATAGCTATTTTAAGAGTAAAAAGGTGGCTAGGGAGAGAATAGGTCACCTTAAAGAACCTGATGGACATCTGTGTGTGGATCCAGAGGAAATGGGGGAGATTTTTAATGAATATTTCCCCTCAGTGTTTACTGAGGAGAGAATCATGGATGCTAAAGTAATAAGGGAAGCATGTGGGGATGTTTTGGACCGCATGTCTATTACCAGAGAGGAGGTGTTTGCGGCCTTAAAGCGCATTAAGGTGGATAAATCCCCCAGGCCTGATGAGGTTCACCCTCAGATGTTGTAGGAGGCTAGAGAAGAAATTGCAGAGGCCCTTGGAGAGATTTTTGCTTCACCTTTAGCCACTGGTGAAGATCTGGAAGACTGGAAGGTGGCTAATGTTGTTCCATTGTTTAAGAAAGGTAGCAAAGACAAGTCAGGAAACTACAGGTCAATGCGCCCGAAATCAGTGGTAGGCAAGTTATTGAAGAGGATACTGAGGGACAGGATCAACCAACATTTGGATAGTCAAGGTCTGATTAGGGATAGTCAGCATGGATTTGTGTGCAGGAAGTCATGTCAAACCAATCTTTTGGAGTTTTTTTAAAGAGGTAACCAAAAGGATGGATGAGGGTAGGGCAGTGGATGCTGTCTGTACAGACATCAGTAAGGCCTTTGACAAGGTCCTGCACAGCAGGCTAGTCATGAAGGTTAGGCTGCATGGGATCCAGGAAGAGTTAGCTAATCGGATTCAAAATTGGCTCGATGGTAGGAAGCAGAGGGTGATGGTTGAAGGTGGTTTCTCGGACTGGAGGCCTGTGACTAGTGGTGTGCCACAGGGGTTGGTGCTGGGAACTTTGTTATTTGTCATTGACATAAATGGTCTGGATGTGAATGTACAAGGCATGATTAGTAAGTTTGCAGATGACACAAAATTAGGAGGTATCGTTGATAGCGAAGAAGGTTGTCAAAAATTACAGAAGGATCTTGATCAGACGGGGAAGTAGGCTGAGGATTGGCAAATGCAATTCAATACAGATAAGTGTGAGGTGTTGCACTTTGGAAAGTCAAACCAAGGTAAGACTTGTACAGTAAATGGTAAGGTCCTGAGGAGCGTTGTGGAATAGAGGGACCTCGTAGTACAAGTACATAGTTCGTTGAAAGTGGCGTCACATGTGGATAGGATAGTGAACAAGGCATTTAGCATGCTGGCCTTCATCGGTCACAGCACTGAGTATAGGAGTTGGGACGTTATGTTACAGTTGTATATGGCGTAGGTGAGGCCATATTTGGAGTATTGTGCACAGTTTTGGTCACCCTGTTGTAGGAAAGACATGGTTAAACAGCAAGAAGTGTACAAAGAAGATTTACGAGGATGTAGCCAGGATTAGTCGGCCTGGGTTACAGGGAGAGATTGGCCAGGATAGGACTTCATTCCTTGGAACATAGGAGAATGAGGGGTGACCTTATTGAGGTGTATAAAATCATGGGGGGCAAATATAGGATGAATGCATACAGTCTCTTTCCCAGGGATGGGAATTGAAAACTAGGGGATATAGGTTTAAGGTGAGAGGGGAAAGATTTAAGAGAGACCTGAGGGGTCCAATTGGAACTAGCTGAGTGGGCACCAGAGTCAGCATGGACGAGTTTGGGCCGAAGGGCCTGTTTCCGCGCTGTATTACTCCATGCCTCTTTAAGTCCCCAGGGCCTGATGGGATTTATCCCAGGATGCTGGAGGCAAGGGAGAAGATTGCTGGGGTTTTGATAGAGATCTTTGTCTCCTCTTTAGCCACAGATGAAGTTCCAGAGACTGGAAAATAGCCAATATTGTTCTTTTGTTTAAAAAGGGACAAATCGAGGAGATTATAGCTGGTGTGCCTAACATCAGTAGTATGGAAATTATTGGAGAAGATTCTTAGGGACAGGATTTACTTGCTTTTGAAGAAGAACGGACTTATTAGGGAAAGTCAGTGTGGCTTCATGCAGGAGAGGTATTATCTCACAAACTTGATTGAGTGTTTTTTGAGAAGATGGTTGATGAGGGTAGGGCAGTGGATGTTGTCCACGTGGATCTGACTAAAGCATTTGACAAGGTCCCTCACAGTAGGCTGGTCTAAAAGATTAAATTGCATGCAATCCATGATGAATTGGCAAGTTGGACACAAAATTGTCTTGGTCATAGAAGACAGTTGTGGAGGTTGTGGAGTTGTAGTTCTTCATTTCTGAAGGGTCTAGGCCCAAAACGTCAGCTTTCCTGCTCGGCCTGCTGTGTTCATCCAGTTCTACACCTTGTTATCCTAGTTGTGGAGGGGTGTTTTTGAGACCAGTGGTGTTCCTCAAAGATCAGTGTTGGGATCTCTGCTGTTTGTAATGTATATAAATGATTTGGGTGAAAATGTAGATAGTCTGAATATTAAGTTTGCAGATGACAAAAATTTGTTAGACTTGTGGATATTGAGGAAGATTATCAGAGGATACTGCAGGATTAGGTCAGCTGGAAAGTTGGGTGTAGAAATGGCAGATGGGATTTAATGTGGACAAGTATGAAGTGATGCATTTTGGGAGGTCAAACACAAGGGTGAAGTATACAGCGAATGGCAGCACCCTTAGGAGCAGTGATATACAGAGACGTCTTGGGGTCCAAGTCCAGAGCTCCCTTAAAGTTACAACACAAGTGGATAAAGGTGGTAAAGAAAGCATACAGCATATATTTGACTTTATTGGTCAGGGCAGTGAGTATAAAATTTGGCAAGTCATGTTGCAGCAGTATAAGACTTTACTTAGGTCACACCTAGAGTACTGTGTGCAGTTCAGGTCCCAATACTTTAGGAAGGATGTGGAGGCTCTCGACAGGGGGCAGAAGAAGTTTACCAGGGCGCTGCCTAGATTGGAAGATTTTAGCTTTAAGGAGAGGTTTGACAAACTTGGATCGTTTTTGCTAGTATCAGGGGATGAGGGGTGACCTGGTAGAAATTTATGAAATTATGAGAGGCATGGATAGGGTGGCTAATCAGAGTCTTTTTCCCAGGTTGGAAATATCAAATACTAGGGGGCGTAGGTTTTAAGGTGAGAGTGGAAACGTTTAAAAGGAGATGTGCAAACAGATCCTGGGGAATGTTGCTGAACAAAGAGTTCAAAGGGGTGCAGGTTCATAGTTTGTTAAAAGTGGAGTCGCAGGTAGACAGGGTAGTGAAGGACGTGTTTGGTACGCTTGCCTTTATTGGTCAGTGCATTTATCACAGGTTTTGGGAGGTCATGTTGTGGCTGTACAGGACATTGGGTAGGCTAGTTTTGGAATGCTGCATTCAATTTTGGTCTCCCTGCTAGAGTAAAGATGTTGTTAAACTTGAAAGGGTGCAGAACATATTTACAAGGATGCTGTTTGAGCTATAGGGTGAGGCTAAATAGGCTGGGGCTATTTTCCCTGGAGCGTCACATGCTGAGGGGTGACCTTCTTGAGGTTTATAAAATCATGGGTACGGTGATCAGCCAAGGTCCTTTTTCCCCAGCACAGGGGAGTCCAAAACTAGAGGGCACAGATTTAAGGTGAGAGGGGAAAGATTTAAGAAAGGGACCTAAGGGGCAACTTCTTCCAAGCAAATGGTGGTGCATGTATGGAATGAGCTGCCAGATGAGGTTTAGAAAGCATCTGGATGGGTACACGAATAGGAAGAGTTTAAAGGGATATGGGCCAAGTGCTGGCAAATGGATCTAGAACAGTTTAGGATATCTGGTTGGCATGGACGACTTGGACTAAGGGTCTATTTCCATGATGTACATCTCTGTGATTCTATGAACTGTTTGTATTTCACACAGATGGTGGTAGGTGCCTAGAATGTGCTGCCAGGAAGGTGGTAGAAGCAGGTACATCAGCAATGTTAAAAAGGCATTTAGGCAAACATAAAATAGGCTGAGAACAAACGGAGTCAATACAGTGCGGAGCAGGAGGAACACAGCAGGTCCCGAGAGCATCAGAGGAGCAGGAAGATCGACATTTCAGGTCAGAACCCTTCAAGACTGGGGAGGGAGAAGGGAGCTCAGAAATAAATAGGGGGCATTGGGTTGGGCGAAGGCAGGTTGGGTAGTGATAGGTGGGTGCAGAAAGCGGCTTGTGAAGATTGATCAATGTGAACGGAGGGGTGGGTAGGTGAGAAGGAAAGTGCACGGGTGGTGTCAGGTTGAGGAGGTGAGGATGAGAGGGAGGGCTGGACATGGGATGAGACCAGGGGTTGGGGAGATTTTGAAGCTAGTGAATTCTATGTCGAGGCCAATGGGCTGTAAGTTCCCAAGGCAGAATATAAGATGTTGTTCTCCAATTTTCATGCGGTCTCATTGTGACATTAGAGGTGGTCCAGGATCAACATGTCACCAAGGGGAAGGGGAGTTGAAATGGCAGACATCTGGAAGATATCACAATTTTTAAGGCTACTGGTTGGAATAAGTGGTGTATATGAAGTAACTGCTTTAATTTTAGACTAATGCTGGATGAACCCTGATATAGAGAAGATCCAGAGAGTTGAAATTAGAGCTTATGGTCTATAACTAACCTGTGAACTCAGGCTCTCACTCAAATTCATCAAGCACCAGGCACTTGGACCAAGAGTGCAGTTCCTGGTACTAAAGGTTCACCAGTGGAGTGGAAGTCCTTCTTAGATGGTAGTGGTCATGCATCTGGAAGGTGCTGTCTGAAGATCTTTGGTGAATTTCTACAGTGCCTTTTGTAGATAGTAAAAACTGCTGCTACTGAGCATCAGTGGTGGAGGGAACGGATGTGATGCCAGTGAAATGGACTGCTTTGTCCTGGATGGAGTCAAGGTTGAGTGTTGTTGGAGCTGCACTCATCCAGGCAAGTGGGCAGTACTGCAATGCAGTCCTGTTGATCACTGCTGGATCCCTAACTCCTGGTCTGTTCTTGTAGTAACAGTATTGGTATGCTACTCCAGTTCAGTTTCTGGTCAAATGGTACCTGGAGGATGCTGATAATGGGGGTATTCAGGTGATGGGAATGGCATTACCTGTTGAGGGGTGGAGGTTAGGGAATGGTTGTTTCCTTGCACTTGTGTGGCACCATTATTACTTGTCACTTGTCAGCCCAAGCTTGGACATTGTTCAGATCCTGTTCCATTTGAACATGGACAGCTTCAATATCATAAGAGTCACAAATGGTGCTGAACATTGCGCAATCATCAGTGAAGTTCCCCACTTATAAACATATGATGGAAGCAAGGTCATTGATGAAGCAGCTGAAGATAAGTGGGTCTAGGACATTACCCTGAGGAACTCCTGCTGATGCCCCGGAGCTGAGATGACCGACCTCCAACAACCACAACCATCTTCCTCCGTGCCAGCTATGCCTTTAACTAGCAGAGTTATCCCCAGCCACTTTCCACTGACTTGACTTTTTCAGGGACTACTTAATGTCACACTTTACCAAATGTGGCCTTCCTGTCAAGGGCAGCCACTTTCACCTCACCTCTGGAGTTATGATCTTTTTTGTTTGTGTTTGCACCAGGGCTGTAATGCAGTCAGGAGATGAATAGCCCTGGTTGAAACTGAACTGAGCATCTGAGGTTGTAGTTAAAACGCTGTTCAAAAACACTGATACTGAAACATTCTATAACTCGCCTCCAACGTGGCACGCAATGACATGAAACACTAGCCAATAGAAGGACTCAGCAGCACTGCTGACAGGGAGGAGCCAGAAGAAGCACGCAAGGTAAGAGAGTGAGAGTGTGACAGATAACGGGGCGTTAATTTTGCAAACGAAGTTAGAGGTGGGATAACAGTAACGGCCTGAAGTGGCAGGCAGGAAGTGTACCTCGAACTGGGGACAATCATGGGGAGGTTGCAGAAATTTAGTAAAGCAACAATAAAATAAAAGGACAGGATGAGAATAGGAAGGCCTGGCTTATCAAAGTAGGGTCATGGCTATGACTTGCAATAGTGATGCTGACATTCAGACTGTTTGTATGCAATTCACATTCTGTTATACAGTGATACTGCAGAGGCTGTGGCATAGGTAATGTCACATGACTAATAACCCAGACTCTCAGAATGTTGTTCAGTTGACATAAGTTTAAATCCCACTGTGGCAGATGGTAAAATTTAAATTCAATAAACACAAGGTGGAATTAAAAGTCAGTCTAATGATGACCAGTAACCACTGTCATAAATACCTACTTGGTTCACTAGTGTCCTTTAGGGATGGAAATCCTTACATCCTTACCCTGTCTTATTGATACATGACTCCATGTGGGTACATTCCATACACAATATGGGTCTCTACAGCAAACCCTCTGAGATAGCCTAGCAAACACTCAGACCAACAGCAATAAGAGATAACAAGGAAGAAGGGTCTAGGCCCGAAACGTCAGCCTTCCTACTCCTCTGATGCTGCTTGGCCTGCTGTGTTCATCCAGCTCTACACCTTGTTATCTCAGACTCTCCAGCATCTGCAGTTCCTACTATCTCAAACAACAGCAATAAGAGATGGACAATAAATGCTGGCCCAGTAAGGGATGCCCACATGAACAAATAAAAACAAAAATATAGTGATGACTAAGGCCAAACAAGTGTTTTGGATAGTCCCACACCCAGGCTCGTGAACTTCGAACACCAAAGTAACACTAAAGTTTTTTTCTAAATGGCTGAGACACATTGTTTCCTTGAAAGCTCTGCTCTTTTCTCCTGGGTATAACAGGGTACGTGAAGACTGATTCATAGTAAGCAGTAACGTTCCCTCTAAACCATGTGGCTGCAGCCACAAAATCCCCATGCCATGGGTAAAGGGTAACACTAACTCAATAAAATTCCTCTTGCTCTCCAAACAAGAAAAGAAATGCTGCAGGGAGCATCCCAGCATCAAACAGCTCTCATGGGGAGAGCTAACCAGGAAATCCAGAAGAACCCAGTATCTCATTTCAGAGCCACTTGTTCAGAAAGGAGAGAGCCTGGAATTAGGGGAAGCCTCTCAGATTTTAGGGTGAGAAATGGCAATTACCAGGGAGTCGAATATTCAGCAAATGATCAAGAATTCAGAAAAAATTATAGGTAGGACATACTGTTCCAAAGACATGCGAGAATAGAGTTTGGCTAGCAAGGTAGGCATATAAAAGGTAGGAATGTGAAATAATTCACATTGCCTCTTTCTAGCTTCAATGAGAATAGAGCAAGAAGTCATTGATAATGGTAAGAATTTGGAGTAAGGTACAATTTTACTGCTGCTCTCTAACTCAAATACCTGACCCACATAAACCACACTTCAGCCTAGACAGGGTGAAGATGGATTATTTGGCATGGGTGAGATAATTCCTTATCTGTCCACACAAGCACTCTTTCCAGCAGGAACCATTAGATAGGGGCTAAGAGCAGGAAAACTAGTCAATTTTTCAGCTACAGAGTTCTGACCACCAAACCACAGACTTAGACAGGAGAGCACCCATTCAATGCTTTGTGTCACTTCTCTCACGCGAGAGAAGGAATCTTTACTTTCTGTATTGTATCCAATGGATGTGGCAGGAGCAAGTTCATTAACAGAATGAATAACTTTGGCACAAAAGCAAACCCGACATTAAACAAAATAAAAGCTGCATGTGTCAGGGTATTACTGAGTGACCAAGCTTTCAAATTGAAGTCCTCAGTAATTTGGCATATAATTTCATTCTTTCTATTTTTGTCATCTGTATGTGCACATGGTATTATGAACTGTAATATTATATCACACATTAGCTGCGTTTGCCTGGGTGTGGGACTATCCAAAACACTTGTTTGGCCTTAGTCATCACTATATTTTTGTTTTTATTTGTTCATGTGGGCATCCCTTACTGGGCCAGCATTTATTGTCCATCTCTTATTGCTGTTGTTTCAGAGATAGTAGGAACTGCAGATGCTGGAGAGTCTGCGAATAACAAGGTGTAGAGCTGGATGAACACAGCAGGCCAAGCAGCATCATGACTTTGAAACACAGTGCCCCAGGTTTTACCTCTAATAGTGAGAGAAACAGATGACATGCAGTGTTTGATACATATTGTTTCAATCCTCCATTCATCTCCTCCCCATCCCTTCCTGAAAGTTATACAGGAAAGGTTGCTCCATGGTTCACAGGTCAACTAGCCAATCTACCTGAGTGAACCTTGACAAGTAGTATTACCAGGCTGCTCACCCAACACACGGGAGACCAAACTGCCTCCATACTGGACAGTGACCAGGAAAGAAATTAATGGACAAAATCCTCAGCCCTCATCAGTTAAGATATTCCTCTTCTCTGAAAAGGATATTTTCAGCTACTCCTTCACCACAATGGGAGCGAATGTTCACTAGACTTTCCCAATGAGTACCTTGTGGTAGAACTGTAATCAATGGGAAGGCTGCAACAAGTCATTAACCAGTTAAAAAGCCTGTGGATCCAATAATATTCTCGTTGAGGTCTTCAAAGCTGGAGTACCTTTGCTCACAACAAAACTCCACGTACTCATCCTGCACATTTGTGAAAAGAACCTCATGATTACTCCACACCAAACACTTCACATCACCAACACCGGCTTTGTGAAATTAACATGCATAACCATCTTCAAGAAGGGAGATAAACCACATGCAGTGAAAAGAATTGGGATATTTCCCTCTGGTTTATATCAAGGAAAATGCAAAACAGAGGCGGAACTGAAGAAGGGTCATTAGATCTGAAACATTAACTCTACTTTCTCTCCGCAGATACCGCCAGACCTGCTGAGTTTTTCCAGCAATTTCTGATTTTGTTTTTGATTTCCGGTACCCGCAGTCGTTTCGATTTTTAAGGTGAATGGAGTGTTGGCCTTTGTTTCAAAAGGAAACGGAGTTTAAAAATAGGGACATATTGCTAAAACTACACAAGGCACTAGTTAAACTATACCTGGAACACTGAATAGGCTTGGTTCTTTCATCTAAGGAAAGACATACTGGCATTAGTGATGGGTTACCAGGCCACGACAGGGTGTGCAGGGATTTTCTTATAAGATGATTTGGCTTGTACTCATTCAAGTATGGAAGAATACCAGGTGATTTTATTGAAACATATAGGATTCTTAAGGAGTTTGATAGATTGGATACAGAAATATTATTTCCCTTCATAGGAAAGTTTGGGACTGGAGAGCATAATCTCAGAATAGGTTTTATCCATTTACGACAGAGATGAAGAGGACTTCTTTCTCTAAAAGGGTGGTGAATCTATGAAATTCTTTATCACAGAGTGCTGTCAAGGCTGGGTCATCAAGGTTCAAGTAGACAATTTATTGAAATCAGTAAGGGAATCTAGTGTCATTGGAAAACCAGAGGAAAGTGAAGGTAAGGATTATCAGATCAGCCGTGATCTCAATGAGCAGTAGAGAAGACTCAATGGGCTGAATGGTCATTTCTGCCCCTTTATCTTGTGGCCTCACAGGGCAGCCATTTAATAAATGCTAGTATAGTTGCTGGATCCTGCTTCTCAGGTATTTTGAGGACACCGCTGTAAAATCAACTTTGATGGCCTGGATGTCAAGTGTGTGGATGGCTGAAAAACATCTCCCCTATGAGGTACTGTTATCTCAACTCTCACATGGCCAAGGGGAGGACCAAGAAAATATTTTAAAAGACACTCTGTCGCTCTCATTGAAGCAAGGCAGCATGGATGCTCATGATTGGAAGGAGTTTGCTACTAACTGTTTAAAAATGTCAACACTTGTTCATCAAGCTGCGTTGTGCTTTCATTTACAACCTCTTAAATGATGAGGCAGAGCAATAGCAGTGAAGAACAGAAAAGGAAGCAAATCCTGCACCCTGATCCTACTACCTCATAGGATACCCTGCCTATGTGTGGTCAAGAAACAGCCAGTCCATCATACTGTGTCCCGAGGCAGCAATTCACAACCTTCTAGTAGATGTCACCCTTGAATCATGAAGCAGTTACTGCTGCCAAAGCCCAAACAGTTGTTCTTCCTGAGGTAGTGGGAGCAATGAGTCAAACTGCTGACTCATGGGAAATCACAACCAAAGTGGCCTCACAAATAGTCACACTGGACCAGCTCCCCTTGAGGTCAGTGACTCTAAGGCCAACCACAGCGTCACTACTACTTCTCCACAAACTAATCAACTACACTCGGGCTTCCCTGGACTGTACACCTGAGCTACTCACTGAGCCACCACGACGAATATGTTTAAAATAGAAATACAACCCCACTTTAGTCTGTGCTAACGAGAGCTTATTATTATGACTTACATATCAACCAAGCATGGAAAAGCATGAGGGACAAGTGTTTGCAGACTGATCCCATAATGACATTTACAGACCACCACAATCAATTTAATCTGTAGGGGAGTTCAAAAGCTAATGTCCCACTGTGTGCTAGTGGTGACTATGGGACCTTAATTATGGATCAACAATAAAACATGTTTACTCTTCCTACAGTAAACACTGCAGTGATTAAATATGGTCCACAACATCCTCTTGGATTAAGAGGATGACTGTGGTAAAACAATGCTATACATCTTTTGCACTGATGTAGGGTACAGCCAGCTGATTACAGAAGCTAAATGCAGTTGCTAGTAGTGTCCTGTGTATCAGCAGATCACAAAGATCCCCATTTTGATTCCTGGCATGTGACCTGAAGCTTGCTGACAGCAAGAGTGCTTCAATTGGTCAGTGTACCAGGGGTAGGGAGGCTAAGAGACCTTCTGCAGCTTATTGGCCAATGTCATACAGTCATCTCTGGGAAACAAATATGGACACTTGCTGAGTACACAATCAGTCAAAATACATTGTCAAAAAAAAAAGCCACTGGCCACTCTTTCAGGTCCCGTTTTCCAGTTTATATTAAAATTATTCAACGTTAACATTTCATCTGGGTCACAGGAGCATAAGTTGGCCATTTATCCCTTGAGCCGTCATTTCATGAGATCATGGCCGATTTGGGAGCCAACTGACATCCCTTAATATTTCGGGATAACAAAAATCCAACAATCTCAATTTTAAAATTATCACTGATCTAGCATCAATCCCCATAAGCCGAAGAAAATTTTAAATACATCTTTCCTAATTTTAGTTCTGCATGTTCTGGTTCTACATTTCTGCACATGACCCCTGGTCATGGACTCCCCAAACTAGCTGAAAAAGTTTTGGTTTTTCTGTCTCCCTTAATTTCATGAAAACCTGATATATACAGCGTGCGTTTAAGATCATTTGCCACATTGAATATTTATTGATCAAAAGCAATGATATGGAGCTCAAACATGAATTACCACCTGGTCACTCAGAAAATTGAACCAATGGAATTCATAGATCTACTGAAGTACACAGCAGTCAATACACAAAACTACATGGATTATTTTCCTATATTTCCCAGTCATCCAGAAATATTGCAGTTGGTTTGAAGAAAGGCATGAAATAAGACTCAAAGTATCATCATAAATCTTTCAGTATAATTAACTTGAGTCATTCCACGAACCAGAGACACTGTTAACAAGTTTAATGAGCTGCACCATGATGATCTGCAAGCACCCAGTGCAGATATTCATGAAAATGGAGAGGACATGGTTGGTTATTATACTGTTCTTTTACGTCTCGGGATATGTAATTGATGTTGAAGGTACTTACCAGGAGGTGAACAGTACTGCCTATATTGGCACCAACTGCCCTACAGTTACAAACCCCTTTAGCACGGCTGCAGGTAAAATGGAGAAGTACATTAAGGTTAGCTTTTTGAGGTTGTGGTTCAGCCGTGTTCCATGGGCGGAGAAACAGTTTTCTCATGGTATGAAACCCGAGATGATAGTAGTGGAAAACATTGATATAATTCAATACAATGAACCCATAACACAGCCCCTCCCACCTCACTGACCACCCATTATTTATGGTCCCTATTATCAACTTTTCTTTCTCCCTAGCATTTTATCATCCATCTCTTTGCCTCTTGCTCTCTTTCTCTCAACTCTACCTCTGCTATCCACTCCCCACCCCCTCACCCTATTTTAAGCACAATACACCAATTTTCGTGGCTACTATCAGTTCCAAAGGAGGGTCACTGGGCTTGCAGCGTTAAGTCTGCTTTCTCTCTGCAGATGCTGCTAGGCTGCTGAGTTTGTCCAACACTTTTTGTTTCAGATTTCTAGCAGCTGTGGTTCCTTGTTTTATTTTAGTGAGAGAACGGAACTCGGGGGGTCCAAGAGAGCAGGAACACTGCTGTTCTAGCCAAGTTGCAGCTCCAATGCCATTACAGAGCACAGGACATCATCTCATCAACCACCTCTCTTCTAAACTTTCTCAAGTAAAACAATTACTTAACTGTGACGTTTTGGTAAAACTGGTTTTGAAATTGTTTAGAGATCTTTTTCCACCACAGAGAAATAGAATTTCAAAAAAAAAAGTGGAACATGAATCACATATTCCAAAAAACCTTGAACTGTTATATATTCCAGAAAAGATAAAAATGCATAAACTCATTTTGTAGGACAAATCTGGCAAAATCAAATCAGCAGGCCTGTGCTGAACCCTGATGGCTTTATTACCAACTGACTTCAATGTGGAGTAGAATGTAAAACAGGTTGCCTTTATTTTGTGCTGCTAGCAAAGGCTTATTTAATGCATCTCAACCTGATTTAATTAGTAAAATTCACACTGGTATGAGCTGTGTTACCACACGATCCTAAAGATCAGATGATGCTCACAAGTTAGAGTTCAGAATGTCTACAGGATCCTGAGTAAGTCATCTCAAAGCATTTCACAACCCGATCACTGTTGTTCCACACTCTTAGCAAAAGTATCAGCTGGGTTCCAGTAAACGAAATGAATGACCAGACCTTGATCATGTTCATTGAACAAAGGTGGTTGGCCAAGGCACCAGCTGAGTTCCACGCTCTGTTTAAAGTGCCACAGAATTACTTACAACCAACTTCCCCAACCAAGCAGAGCAGTCACTAATTTCAAAGAAAAGCTTAAAACCTTAGGTGCAACTTGATCCTATGGCAATGGAGTCGAAAAGATAAAAATTCAGAGTCAAAATATGTTGTATGCTATCACCTTATATTTACTATTAGAGCTAAGACTCGAAGATGTCAGCTCAATAATGAGGAAAGGTAAATTGACAGAGATGTACCTCTTCAAATATTTTGACGCAAATTAATGCCACCTTTATCCTCCAAGTCAAATCCGAATTCTCCCCACACTGTTTACAAGTGGCTGGGGGAGTAAAGTACAAAAAAAATGTTTTCAATCTGCAACTCTGAAGTAGAAAACTCCATATGTAAGTGTACAGAGAGTAACCAATCCAGCTTCTGAGTGAAAGCAAGCCAAGCAAGTCAGTCAAATCTTTCAATCCGAACTCTAGCACTTGACTCACTGCAATGGTACACTGGGATAATTCTCATTGCTCAGACTGAGCATTTTGCCTCAATTATAAGGTAACAGAGAAATGAATACGATGGCACCTCATGTCCTTTATTATCATATCATAAGAATATGACGGTTTAGCTTGATGGTGCATCTGTCCAGGAGATAAATTTGCTAACACACAAACTTGGATACATACTATGAAAGCTTTTGTAATTCCACAGTCGCTCACTTGCATAATTTAGTCATGATGACTCCATTCGCCTCATGCCGTTACCCTGGTCAGACAGAGCAGATTTAAGTTTGTCATGAAGATTTCCAGCTCTGTGACTGACTGACTGACAGTTTAAATATCTTAAAATTGTTCTGACATCGTGAGCATGCAGTCTTCCCTACCTGGTGCTCAGAACAGCAAAGTGCTCCCTGCTGTCGTTTGGCAGCTTGGAAAGTTTCTGAAATGAAATATAAACTACTCCCTGGAATTTCACATTTGCTCAAATGTGCGATAAATAGAACTTATCACACAGTGTGAAGAGCAGGAGGTATAGGTAGGTCTACAGACCTTATCCATGGTGTTTATTGAGGGTTATTCAATATCTCTACCCCTAACTATCCACTTTGGGGACTGGGTTCATTCACTGACTCATTATTAAGAATTCTTAAAATGTATGTCCAGCAACTCAAGTTCTCTAGATATACATATGTATTTGGGCAAATAAAAGTATAGCCAAAGCAATCAAGGCTCTCTACATCAGTGTTGTGCAACATGTTTATTTTATTATCTCAGACTGTTCAATCACCACCACTAGCAGTAACCGACTTGACATTACCAGTACTTCACTTTACTGTTAGATGAAATGACCTCTCCAAATTTTGACTGAAAATTGACAATTGTATATTTGGGTGCTTTTCCCTAGCTCAGTGGGACTATATAAATTCTACAGCTTGCCATCATGCTTTACTACAGCCGTAGTGACACTATGGTACTGCACAAAATAAATTCATGTTATCTTGCACATGCACAATATGGAATTTATTCCAAGTGCACAACACCACAGATTTATGGGACTACAGTTTTTCATTCCTACGCAAGAGGACTTGCTGCAGAATTTGCAGAAGTAACTAGCGTCTGCCATTGCTCATTTGGCAGCACCTGCCTCAGTTAGAAGGATTGCTGGGTTCAATTCCTTCCCCAGAGATTTGAGAACAAAATTTCAACTGACACTGCAGTGGGGCACAGTTGGAGGTGCAGATGAGATACTAAACTGAAGCCCTGACTGCCTCTTCAGGTAGATGAAAGTAAATGCATGGCATTATGTAAAGACAAATAAGAAGGTTCTCCCTGGTCAATATTATACTGCAATTAATTATATTTTTTAAAAATACATTTATTTGGCCACCTGAGTTTCTCAAAACCATAACGCCTAAGATTTGGTGCAATTTTGCAATAGGACAGCATTAGTGGAACAATCCAGAATGTGCCACAAAATAACATCAACCAATTTAAAAATTTGATATATCTCTTGTTAGCACCCAAATGGTAATTTGGTACCTGTGACATCATTGTGAACCCACACCGCAACCAGTAGGTTTGAGGCAGACCTGTTGGTGCTTCCTTTCTCTGTTCTCTTCTCTCCTCGTCACCCTGCTTTCCTACTTGGTGTTTACAACATACATCCTATTTCCTGCAGCTAATCTTTTCAATGCCTCTAAACACTACCTATATATTTACATATTTTAAGAGATTACAGGATATGGGTGGATTGGGTGTCGCAATATTTTTAGCAGTGCTGTTTTTGAGAGTGAGCAGTTGGAGAACGTCACAAGATGCCACTGCAAAGTTTCTGGTGAAATGCAGTGATGTCACAGGCACTGTAATTGCATGTGCAGTGAGTGCGCCCCCTGCAGTTGCATTGGCAGCAAATGCAGACTTTAAGACTGTGATTTCAGTCAGGCTTGCTTGGTGGCTGATTTATGCTTTCTAGATGATACATATTCTACTTTTCCTGAGCAGGAACATATGTTCAAGCATTGGGATTTTTTGAATTAAATAATAGCTCCCTGGTGCATACTCCATGGCAATATTTCAAACAAAGTCAACTTGCGAACCAATGAGCCTCCTTTTCTCATGCCAGTTAAATCATTGTTTCCTTTGAAATTTGATATTCTTGCATCTGTCCTGATGAACACAAGGCATGCCTTTTTTTTGGTTCTTTATTCTTGATCATGAGAGGAGAGTGTCACTGGCAAGGCTGGCATTTGTTACCACATTACCAATTGCTCTTAGACTGAGAAGCTTGCTAGGCCATTTCAGAAGGCAGTTAAGTGTCCAACACATTTTTGAGCATCAGGAACCATATGTAGGCCAGACCAGCTAAGGGTGGCAGATTTACTTCTCTTACAAGAAAGACCATTAGGTGAACCAGAGGAGTTATTTTGACAATGGGCAGCTTCACAGCCACCATTAGAGGCTAGCTTTCAATTCCAGATTTTATTAATTCCCAGATAACAAGGTGTAGAGCTGGATGAACACAGCAGGCCAAGCAGCATCAGAGGAGCAGGAAGGCTGACGTTTCGGGGTCTAGGCCC